>VFFE01007253.1:285354-300748 GCA_008921705.1 Burhinus oedicnemus | reverse complement strand
GGCGGCCGCCGCTCCCCGGGGGCGGGGCGGTGTGAAGCGGCACTAAGCGGGCTGAGGAACGGCGCGGAGAAGAGCGGAGAGGAGCGGAGAGGTGCGGAGCGGCCGGCGCTCCCCGGCTGGGCAGTGTGGAGCGGTGCGGTACGGTACGGTACAGAGCAGCGCGGGTGCGGAGCGGTGCGGTACGGTACAGAGAGGCGCGGAGCAGCGCGGGTGCGGAGCGGTGCGGAGCGGTGCGCGCCCCCCCCCCGCGAGCAGCGGCGAGGAGCGCGCGCCACCCAGGGGCCGGGGGCTGCCTGCGCCGCTGCGGTGGGGGGCCGGGAAGGGCTAACACGGTTAAAATATTGATGTAGTCGCAAAAATCGTTCATTAAGGCAATTTAATCTTTGCTATTAAATGTCCTTTCAATTCATTTGGGGTAATTAAGATGCAGTTAAAGTGATTAAATTCTAATTACTTACACTAGACAAAGAAATATTTGTCACAGTAATATGGTTAACTAAAGACCCAACTAAAGAAATTTAACATTTACTTTAAATGATATCGCAGGAAAATCGGATGCTTTCCCCTGATTGATCCACTTCGCAACATATTGTGTAGTGGTGATGTCAGCTCGCTCAAGTGGTTACAGATCCATCAGCGCTGTAAGTTTGTGTAAACCCCAGAATCCCAAACTGTTGAGTCAGCGCTCCTTAGTCAGATTCACTTTATTATTCCAGGGGCAGCAAATTAAGGTCACTCATTTTAATACAGTGCACAGGAGTGAGATGTTTGCCATGGAGTCTCAGCTGGGATCTATATGTTGGCAGGCTGATGTCATTTGGTGAGCTTCCCACATATTTTTATTTTTTTTCATGTTATGAAACAGCAAAAGGGGAGTATTGCCTGGGCTTGATGGCAGAGAAATAAGATACAGATCGAACGACTTCTGAGGAGATGGATACACCTGCACTCTAAATAAGAGTGAATACAAATCACCAGAGAGACAAGTGCAAAATGCTGAATGATACCAGGACTAATAAAAAATAATTTAGTGTGGGTTCAGACATTTCAGCATAGCCTATACTCTCTTCAGTTGAAAGGGAAAAGTTTTGGGGAGCAACCAATGGACTGTGTCACCCGTGTAGGCTTTCACCACTGACACGTGAATGGCTTTACCCTACGGTGGGTTGGAGCTTTTGGGGAATGCCCTTTGCAGCATCAATGCTGTCCTCTGCCTGCTACAGCGGGAGTGTATGGCCACGGGCTGCCCTGACGTGCAGAGGCTCTGTCTCATGCAGCACCTTTCCGGAGGGATCCCGTTTCCCAGGCGCCTTCGAAGGCAGTGACAAGCAGGATGGGGCAGTGCAGGGGACCACCAAATGGCGACGTATCAGAGTGAATGGCACACAGCAGCTGCGGTTATTCATCCGGGCCAGACGGATTTGCTTGCTTTTAGTGCATGTAGTGAAGTCTGCCCTCAGATAGCGTGTGTCTTATAGGCCCCTTATCTTGTTCTCATATTCCCCTAAATAGGAAGTTTTCGATAATTAGGAAAGATCTGTCATCCGTGTGTCTCTCTGCATGCTCCAGAGGTGTTATTCACGTGATAAGGATGGAGCTTATCACACTTTATTATATATTATCATCACCATGAATTTACCATAAACTTTTGGCTACTTGCTTCCACTGAGCTGTTGTAGCCAGTGTGATTAGGACTATCTCTGACGGCCAAAGTCCTTAAGCAGTTTCAACCTCCTACGGAAATCCTGCTGCTGTTTCCACCCAAAGGTAGAGCCTCCTTCAGCAGAACAACCTCCAGAATATTCTCTAGCTTGTACCAGTGAAGAGTTTTCACTCTCTAAAAATGTTATTGGATATTTCAAAAGTAGAAGCAGATGCTTTAGAAGGAGATTCCCAGGGTCTTAGTGGGCTCAGTTCAGGCTGTAGCTGGGGCAGATCCCAGCCTTTATAGACCTGACGTGATAGAGATCAGACGGTACATGTAAGGAGAGAATTCTAAAAAGGTTTTTTTATGTCTCTAAGACATGTCCTGTAAGCGTGAGGCTGGGATAGCTAAAAGACTAGGCTTTGCAACAGGAGGGGGGAAAGATGATAATCACAAAACTTTTGGGAACTCCCTCACGTCAGTGTAAAATATGTCTCCTTGTCTCTCCTATGGCACATGCAGAAATGCAGGGCTTTTGTCGGCACTTCTTTGAGCTGGGCTGCATCACTTCTTGGGGTTTTCCCACTCATGGGAAGGGTGACCACTCTGAACCCACAGCAATGAAGCTGTTGGCTTGTAAACTCCCCATTGCTTTCTGGGAATCTCGCACTGGAGTCTTTGAGAGAAGTGTAAAGCTTTTTTTTTTTTTTTTCCTACCTGCCTGAGGTAAATATAATGCTCATTAATAGTAAGGGTGAGACAGTCCTCAAAACTGAACCAGTCCAGTGAGGGTGGTGGTGAAGACCCCAGACCTCAGTGCTGAGTTTACCTTCTGATGTGAAGCAACCAAAAAGTGCCTCCTCAGGCAAGACAGAGCTGAGCCCACAGTCATGAGAGATCCTCAATCCTCCTGGTTCCCCAAAATGAACATTTCAGCTACAAAATGGGTTCCTACAGACTCCTTCTGTCTGTTGTGTCCATCTCAACCTTCCAGCCATGGTGCTAGTTGGTGTCAAATAATGTGTTGAATGTGATGGACATTAGCGTGGTGTGAACCTGCTCACAGGGAGCTGAACCAAGACCACTACCTCATCTCATACAGGGCACTCAATGGCCATTGACTAATAATGGCTTGTGGTTAGCAGTGACCTAGGCCAGAGCTGGAAACATGACCTGTAACCTCAGGGCGAAATGTCCTGTATCCCATTGCTGCTGGCCAGCACACGGTCTCCTCTCCATGTCAGCCAGGCTTTGAACTCAGCATGGCTGGAGACATTATCGTGTGTGTGTCTCCCCATTGCCGGTCTGAACCTGTTCTGGGTACAAACAGAGGGAAAAAGGCCTCCCTTTAAGCGGACATCCACCGTATACCTTGGCTTCCTCCACCATGGGGTGAGAAGACTCATGCCAAGGCACTGGTGGGACTGTGCACTTCCCTTCCAAGAGGAGCTGTAATGGTCCCTCCTCCCTTTCCAGCCACTATGTATGGTCAAAAACCCAGTTGTGGCCATTGTGTGTGCCTGTCCTGGAGCTATGGGACCTGCTGCTGGCATCTGGTGACCGGTGTGACCCTTCAGAGCATGTGGTCGCTGCCTCAGCCTGTCGGTGTGCGTGTCAGGGCACGGCGCTCTCTGTCCCAGGTCTGAAACCCCCTAAATCCATGTTCTTCTTCCTCAGCATCTGCCACTTTTCCATCCTGTGTCTGAGATCATGTGGTCAGTGATGGCAACATGGTGGGCCACCAGCTGAGCCATGCTTCTCGCAGTGAGAGTGGTCCTCTGCCTTCACAACTAGTCACAGGGCTTGGGGCAGGATTTGCCCAAGAAGGATTTTGCGTTGTCATTCCCCCTGCTCTGGCACCAATTTTCCAGAAAAGCAGCTGGTAGAACTTGTGGTGGTATTTTATTATGTGCCCAAACCAAACCAGCAGAAAGCAGGTTTATTGAGAGTATTACCGGTTTCATTCTTTGCTTCTGGTTTTCAGAAAGGAAAATTCAAGTTTGCCAGATACAGCTAGGCAGACGTGTACTCACCAAGTGCTCCTGAAAATTGATTTATGGTAATCAGGGCTTTTTTCCTTAGGTTTTAAAAAGAAATCCACCCTCTAGGGATGAACGACTAGATCAAGCATCAGGGTTAACACCTGAGCTTACTGTAATCTTGACTTTTAGACTGACAGAACAGTGTAGTTCACATCACAGGTGGGCAAAATACCCTCTTCGCTAGCTCAACCTAAAGATGCAATTAGTGCGTTTTTTTAGGGAACACGACCCACCTCGCACCTCCGGCAGAGCAGGACTGATCCCGCCGTGCTGCACACAGCCAGGCGCTGCGGGGGAGCGGCGACAGATGGTGGAGCTGCAGTGGTGAGACCCCGGATCTGTACCACGCACAGGCAACCGGGCCGCGGTGAGATCTGCAGACCTTACAAGGTTTGGCAAGTTAACTCGGCCAAATCCCTTGGGCGACTTAGAAAGAACAAAGGGAGACAAAAATAGATTGATGGACTGTATCAGGAGAATCGCTAGTGTCAAAAATATCTGTTGCTCAGGGCAGAGGAAGATGGAAGTGACTGGAAAAGGCCAGAGTTCAGCAGTGGATTTATAAGGCTCCTTCTGGCACTGATAATATTACATTGTCATATCTGCACGTGTGTTGCCAGAGTCAGAGTGACTCTTTCTTTATCCTCTGCTTTGCTTTTTTCTTAACTGGACTTTCTTAAGGCTTTTTCAAAAGCCATCACAAGGAGCACGGCTCAGCCGGGTGTCCTGGTTTGAGGTAAAAGAGAACTCATTTTCTGTTTTGTAATTTTACTTTGCAGCTAAGCCTCTTCTAACTAACTGAACTTTCTGAAATTAACAGCATATTGTGCAGAAACTGTTGGCTCTCAGAGTGATAAGACCTGATTAGCTGGAATTTATGCCAAGGAACGGTACGCAGAGAGGCTCTTGCTTATACTTACTGCTATAACAACCAAGGCCAGCCAACTTTGTTATTTGCCCCCTTGGAGGGTCGGAAGCGGAAAAGCGTAGAGGGGTCACACCTGTGGGGAGGAGCGGACAGGACAGGTGACCCCAAACTGACCAGCAGAGTATTCCATCCCATCTGCCTCACACTCAGTATAAAAGCTGAGGGATCAAATGGCCGGCGTCCAAGGAGGACTCTGTCTGTTTGTCTGCCTTTGAACCCGATCTGTGTGTTCCTGAATCCAGATCCAGAATCCAGTTCCTGCCCATCGCTGAGTCCGGTCTGGGACTTTCCCCGTGCCTCTCAGTGATGCGATTGTCATCCTGGGAGCTTGATATGGTTTTGTATATATTGTATATATTTAATTATTTTCTTTTTTATTATTTTATTAATTTATTAATATTTTCACTAGAGTAGTTTAGTTTTTTCTGAACTCATAAGTCTCTTTCTCTCTCTCCCTGCTCTCCTTGGAGAGAGAGGTGGGGGAGAGCATCTGTCATTCATTTTCAGTGGCCAGTGCAGCCCAAACCAGGGCACCGGGGTGGCCTGGAGACAGAGAGCACATGGCTGTCTGCGGTGGGGAGCAAGGGCAGCGTGCGAGGGCAGCGTGCGAGCAGGTGTGCCATGGGAGAGGTGCACACCTCTGGGGAGCGCAGCACCCCACAAAGTGCCCGGATTCAGCTTTGGTGCTGTGGGAGAGGGTCCACTCACAGTGCTCAGGGGCAGGGGCACGTGAGGGACAACAACGCAAATTACTTTCATTGTCTTCTGTTATGTAAAAGAAAATCCAGATGAAGGTATGTGATACACAGTTTTGAAGACAGGCTCTGGTGTTTTTCCAGAAAAGGGTTTCAGGCCATGTTTCTGGAGCCTCTGACTTCAGTGGACACCCTTGCCGGCATTAGAGGAGGACTTGGCCCAAGCAGGAGTAGCCGCTTTGCGTGTGACCTGGGCTGAGCAGAGGCTGCTGTCACCGGGCAGGATGGCCCCAGTTTGTCAGTGTGAGCCGGCCGGGCTCTGTGCTTGCTCTGGATAGACTCTCACGTTGGAGCAGATTTTATCCCGTGGTGTACATTTGTTCTCTGGCAAGCTAGAAGCTACAATTTATTATTAAAATTGATGGGCTCCAGCGCAGGGGAAACGATCGTAAGGAAACCCTATTACGGTTTTTCATTATCACCATTATTTATTTTTAAGTGCTATTAATATTCCTGAGTCTGGATGAGGCAGACAATGAGAGGTGGTATCCACCCTTGCTGCTCACAACCTGAGACTTGGCAATACTGTCTGCAAGGGCTCTGTGAATAATTAAGCATATTGGAAAATTTTTGCCCTCAGTCTACCTCTGGCAAATGCTAATGGGAGTAGAGCTGAAAAGGAAACAACTTTTGCATTGCCTGAAAATGATCCAAATTTTGAAGGTGTTCCTGGTCTGCCCCAGGTGGAAAAAGGCTCTGCAAGCAGTGCTGGGCAGGGCCAGGGCCAGTGTGCCGCTCGGCAGGCATCGGGGCTCCAGGAGGATCCAGAGTCCAAACGGGGCTGGGCTGGGCTGCCCTGCTAGGGACAGTGCCTGCCCCGGTGTCACCTCCTGGGGCTGTGCCGTGGCCGACAAGGATGGAACCTGGTGCATGCGTGTCTTTGTCTCTCAGACGAGGTCCCAAATTGCAACTGAGTCGATATCTCAGTCTCTCTGAACCAATACACTGTTAGTCCTCAATTCAAAGTAGAACTCCAACATGGATGCGAGGACAAGAACTGCCTTATTTCATAGGCTAAACTACAGCCTGTTCCCATGGGGTGCGGACCAAGCCCTCCTTAGGAAACCAACAATCCTGTGTGATAGTTTGTTAAAAAATCAAGTCCACACCGGTCTGCAGGAGGAAGGGATGTCTCCCAGCTTCTCCAGGGAGCACACGGGAACCTCAACGCTTGCTTTCTGATGGGCTTGATTGAAATGAAGTTTTATTTGCAAAATATTAAAATTGGCTTGTTTGTATCACAGACTGGGTAGGATTTATTTTTTCTCCCCAGCAATGAGCCTCTGTGATGTTACTAGCAGTACCTATGTGATCTCTGATACAGCTGAAGTTGAGGAATGAGGTATGTTGTACCTCTTGGGATATTTTCTAAGGAAATAATTATTCAGGAATATCACATTTCAGGAGATGACCACAAGCTCAGGAAGACAACATGTTAAGCAAGTTAGTTTCACAGTAGATGGGGTTTTTTTTGTTATTCTTTATGACTTCAGTGAACTCATGTACTAGTTTGTGATTGACACCCCAGAGGTTTACACCACTAATTGTACTAGTTTTGTACCTTCTGCTGTGACTGTCATTTGTGATGTGAGGATTCCTGCCGAAGCATCGCACAGTGCTGACTCGGCTCACGCTAGTTGTGTAGTTAGGATTTTGTGACAAATGATGACCTGGACAGAGTATCTAGGTGAAAGCTGGAATTTGTATAGTCTTAGAAAAAGGCAGGTGTAAAGCGGCGTGAGCAGAAATGAAGTGTTAGGCACAGCAAACATTACCCAAGTTTGGTTTGTCTCCTTTTCTGCATGAGCCCGTTAGCAGGGGCAGGGGCAGAGCTGGAGGCTGGGGTTGTCAGAGAGCCGAGCTTCTGCGGCTGCTTTCACGGGAACTTCTGATCGTCAAATGGTTAGAGGTGTATGAAAGATTGAGATGCTGTTGCTATCGTCTTTGCTCCTCGTTCCTAATATTTGTCAGTAAGTAACAGACTATTCTTGCAAAAGTATTTTTAACCCTTAAGTTACCGATGTTAGCTGCAGTGGGGATGCAGAATTATTTCAATAGGCAGCAATCCCTGCAGTGAATTCAGCAGCTTGACTTCAGCGGGGGCTCGCTTGCGTGAGGAATCCTGTTTTTCAGCCCAGAAGCTCCACAGTGTTTTAGAGGTCAGGATGTAACTTCAAAGCACTCTTCAAAGGTTTTCAGATAAAAATAACTGTAGAAGATATGAGTTTGGCATCCGAGTCTATTTGATCGATGTGTCATTGCTTATGAAAGAATGTGTAGCTGGAATATATGTTGTTAGGGGGCTCTTCAAAAGCTTCTCCTTGGAGGGGGCTGAGGTGCCGGTGTCTTGGTCTCTGCCTGCCTGGGCCAGCAGAAGGTGCCTTTGCATCTCCCAAATCTTGCTGTCTGATCTGAGCAGTTGCTGTTTGTCTGTGCGTTTGTTTCTCTAAGCACAAATGGTGGATGACTATTTTTATACCTCCCTCAAGCAATTAAACCCTCGTGCCAAGGCCGGCTCTCGGTAAAAATAAAAGATGTAGGAAGGACCTTTGTAAAGTAATTTGCTGTTTTCATTCCAATAACTGTGGAATAGGTGGAGATACTGCACAAAATTCTTCATATAATCAGCACTGACCTCCACAGAAATCAGGACTAGATAGGCACAGAGATAGAACATCCATATTACTCTCAGAAATACGTCTCCAAATGAGCATTAAAGGACATTGTTAGAGAAAAAAGGGGAAACGGACAACTTTAGACTCTTGAAAGTGAAACTGAGCAATCTGTCCTCCCAAGGAAACCTTTTATCCTAGCGAAATGCTAACAAGATGAGCTGGCAGACAGTCAAAGGCTGGTGGGGGGATCCGGGAATCACTCTCCCAGCCCTGTTGGATCCTGCCTGGCAGGTGATCTGCAAGGCAGATTTCAAATTGCAAGCGCCCTTTAATAATGTAGAGCAACATAACATTTGGAAAGGGAAAGAAGGGATGATAGATGAAATAAGGTGAAATTCTATAAGGAAGATTTACTATACCATTGTTCATGTGAAAATGGGGTTTATTTTGTTCAGAATACATAATCATCTGGCCTGTAAGACTGTAGTAGCATCCTGGTTTCTCCCAGTTCCTTATTTCTCAGCCCATGAAAAGCTACAGAAATGGATTGACAACAAATAATGAAAGTAAAAAAGTTGGGCAAGGTTGACTTTAGAGCTCGGTGATTTTCCACTCTACCTCATAGGGATATTACATAGTTAAATTCTCAGCACTAATGGCTGTTATCAAAATGTAAGGTCTCAGTAATAACATTTGCTGAGTTTTAATAGACAATAACAAAGGTATTTTCTAACATCTGTTCCTTATATTTTTTATAGTTCATAATAAGTTAGAAAATTAAATGTCACACATCCTCTCCAGATTTGGAGGCTGACAGGAACGGTCCTTTTTCCCTCCTTTGTCCTGTACTGCGTGCCTGCGCACTCCTCTGCCAGCCCTCTCTAACCATCCTCCCCTTTCTTGCAGCGTGCAAGAGGAAAGAACAAGAGCACGGGAAGGATAGAGGGAATACACCCAAAAAGCCTCGGTTGGTCTTCACAGATGTCCAGCGTCGAACTCTACATGCAATATTCAAGGAAAATAAGCGTCCGTCCAAAGAATTACAAATCACCATTTCCCAGCAGCTCGGGTTGGAGCTGAGCACCGTCAGCAACTTTTTCATGAATGCACGGAGGAGGAGTCTGGATAAGTGGCAAGACGAGGGCAGCTCCAATTCAGGCAACTCATCTTCTTCATCAAGCACTTGTACCAAAGCATGAAGGAATAACCACGAACTAAACCTCGGTGGAAAAGCTTTAAAAATAAATAAATAAATAAATAAAGACAGACCAGGACCTCAAGATAGCAGGTTTATACTTAGAACTATTTGAAAAAAATGTTATTTATAAGTCCAAAGAAACCAAAGACTTATTTCACCTGCATTATGACTTTGTTCTAAGACACACACTTTAGTAGGACGACGACTTGCAAAAAAAATAGAGAGGAAGAAGAAAGCGAAATGGAGGGGATGAAACGGAACGCAAAGAGAAGAGAAACAGACCACTGGTCTTACACCTTCACCCATGATCATCTTCACTGTACTTGGCTGTTTAGTGGTTTGGAGCATAGTGATTTCTTGTCGTTGAACGGACATCTCTTCAGATACGGCTCTTCATTTCCACAGCAATTGCCACGAAGGTGTATAGTGTATCCGTACTGCGTACACACCGGTGGTTAGGGACTTAGTCAGGGCTGGTCTTCAGAGAGGGTTGTGCCAGGGCACGACCGACAAAGCGTGGAGTCGTCTGAATTCATTTGAACGGTAGTGTGATTTTTGCTGTTTCATGGTTTGAACTTAACCGGTGCAACGCCTGGAAACAAGTTCAAACTAGGCAAAGAAATTTGAATGGTACCTAAACCAGTGCATTCTCTTTGTTTGTTAAGGAATGTTCAGATTTAAAAAAAGGAAAACTATTCCATCCATAAAAAAAAATCGACTAGCTACCAAAGAACACATTTAATAATTATATTGCAGGTATTTTATTGCAATGATTTTAATATTCCAAAGCTATTTTTACACAAAATACTATGTAGAGTTATAGGTATAAACTAATCTAACTGTATAACACATAAAACTTGTAATCAAGACTGTTATTTGCAATTAGTAAAACCACATTATTGTTTCTTTCCATGATTGGCAAGAAAGAATGTCATCCGAGGAGATCGCAGCCCCTGTCGGAGCACAGGTACTGATAATGGGATGCTGCTTCCATTGAAGTCAGTCAGCCTTTTTGTCGCTGACTTCAACGGGAGCAAAAAAAAGGGGCTGTTGCAGCCACGTGTAAGATGGTGTGGTAGCTATCGTGCGTGCATCCCCTTATTACACTCTCCCAGGCTGATATTGCTGGAAGCCCGTTGAACAGCGCTCCTTGCAAACTGCGCGCTGTATAAAATATAGCTCAGCTCTGCCATCTAGCCTGCAAACAGGAGACCTGAGGCATTTTGTATGCAAAAATGAAAAGAACTGCGAAATGTAAAACCACAGGGCTCAGCATCTGATCGATACTCATTGACATTAGTGAGCTTTTTTTTACCTATTGACTTTACTAGGCAAAGGAATAGCAATAGCTTGGAAGGCTCGCAGTCTTTTCCTGTTGAAAACAGTGGTACAACATCAGTTAATGTTGGTGGGAAGAGCTCCAACAGGAGCACTGGTAGTGCTTTTGGCAGCCCGAATCATGGTGTCTCTGAAGTCAATAGCAAAATTCCCATGACACCGATACAGCCTGATGTTTTGTGGCATCGTATCTGTGCGTAGCAGGCTGAGCTTTTGTCCTGTGCATTCTTTCTTGCTCATCTATTAATCAGGATAATGCATGAAATAGTTTAAAGTTTGTAGCTGAAAAGCTTTAAATGCTCTGTTGCTAACAGACCCGTAGAAATCATCCCATTCCTACTCTGATAAAATTAAAAAGAAAAGCGTGCAACATCTGCATATTAAATTTTAGTGTAAGGGGAAAATAGACTAAAAACCATACATGTGCCTGTTAGATTTCTAACCGGTGTTTCAAATTACTGTAGTAATTCTGCTAGGTATATTAAATTCCAAAGTAACCAAATATGCAGCTATAGGCCCAATGCAAGGATTAGAAATAGGCAATCTTACTTACACCCTTTTTTTTAAAAAAAAAAAAAAAGAGAAAGGAAAATTCAAGGTAAACTAGAATCCAACCACCATCAACAATAACAGATACTGGGTTTTGGGATGAAGCCCACTCAAAATCCTAGCAACATCCAAGCAACTTTGTAGCACCAGTTATTTCCCAAGAGGACAGGGTCTAGTCAAGGTTCAGGGTATACAGGTAATTTCCAGTAAGTGTTTAGAATACAGCTGAACTATCTCTTTATTAAAATAAAGTGAAATACACCCAAGGATTTTGGCACTGAATATTTCTCCACATTTCCTTATATTAAACCCACTTTAAGACTGACAAAGCAATTGTCTATGAAAACGTAATCTAATCTGTGAGTTTTTCGAGTCTCTAGCTTACCTTCAATTTTAGCGAGCTTTCTTTTGAAGTGTTCCATCCCCACGGAGACATAATTGACATGGAACCATTAATAAGCTCACGTATAAAGTACCTTATGAATGCAGTCTCATTAGTGTAAGGTTAACAAAGGACAGTGATAACTAATGTTTTAGTTTTTTCCAGCAAAACACTGCTTTGTAATGTACCTATAGTTTAGAAAAGAAAGCCTTATTTATTTAAAACTTGAGAATTTAAAAATGCAGGGAAATTCAAAGTACATTGCCGCATTTTTTAGTATTTCCATTGTGTTGTCTTTAGAGACTACTTGCTGAAACCAAAGAGAACTTTCATACCAGCATTAAATTTGCACCCAATATGCAATTTCAGGATCTCTGATACACACACACACGCAAGCCCCTGAATAGGTCTGTGTATATATACACGCACACACATTTTTATGGGGTGTATGTATGTATACATGTGCACACATATGTCCACACACACTAAAACTGATGCACAAGTTACAGATTTTAAGTATTTTGGTTTTTTTACATGTCTGTTTAAGTATATATAAAATGTTTGGATTTGGGTTTTTTTTTATAAGCCATTAGGAACAAAACCACTCTTCCCATAAGCAATATGCGCCTCATACTCTGAATAGGCAAAGAACACACTTTTCTTTAATTCCTTTCAAAACATGAAGCAAATAACGATGGAACTGCTCCTTCTACCTGTAAAGCTGTTTTGCCTCTGAGCAGACTGCCCAGCCGCACCGACTGAAGCCCGGACAGGTTACCTGGTGCTCCCTGGCGCGGATCGTTGCCGTCCCTTAAAGGGGAGCTTCTTCCCAATGCTGCGCTTAACATCCCACGGGAAAGCCTGTCACTGTCATATTTGTGTTAGTCTTTTGGTTCACTTCATTCCTGACAAAAAGGAAATTAGTTTCAAATTCAACAAAAAGACCTAAAAACCTGCCAGGAAGGGTTAGGAGAGGGAGCAGAACCTGAAACGATTTGGGAGCATCGGGAGATGGGGCTCCAGGCCGAGGTGACTCACGGGCGAGGGGGCATTAGGAACGCGCATTCGGCTCATAGGCTGCATCCAAACCTGACCGCAGTGACCCACAAGGGGAGGCTGGCCAAGAGGTCAACTGTCTGCATCCATCCTCATTGTAAATGGCATTATTAGCTTTCCAGGAAAAAAAAAAAAAATTTAAAAAAAACCCCAAACCTTCAGACCGACCCGTACCGCTACGTTAGTCCCCGTGTTGCTTTCCAGGGCCCTCAGCCTCCTCTCCTTACTCAGGTAAAGCAAACCCGACCAGAGCGAGCGAGCCAGCAACCGGGCTTGCGCCTGAGAATTTGCTCCTGCTCCAACCGATGCCAGAAGCAAATTCCCAAGCAGCCCAGGCGGCCGGGGGCGCCCCGGTGCCCCAGGGCTGCCTGCGGGCACCGCTCTTCTCCTGAGAGGGATTTCAGGATACGGCCGCGGTGGGGCGGGCGCTGCCCAGGGGGCTCGGAAACACCGCTGAGCTTATACCAAAGAGTCTTAGGACACCTCTCCTCACCTGAGTTGTAAACAAGACATTTTTACCCCCAAAAACGGTCCTTCTTTCTACTACTCTTCCTCCTATCCTCCTCCTCTTCCTCCTCCTTTGTACATAAGGATGAAAACTATGCATTTAGCAAACAAAGAGAAAGCACTTACCCTTTTCTATCTCGCTGCGTTTGGGTGCATTCAAAGGCCCAGGGGCTAATTTTGAGACTTTGCTTAGCCTCCTGGTTTATTATTGTGGTGTGGTTAGCTTTACAATACATTTGGTAACTATTTGCTAAAGACAAAGAAGCAAAAGGTAAGGAATAGCTACTTCCACGTGTTAAAAAAAAAAGAAAAAAAAAAAAGAAAAAAAAAGTGTGTAAAGATCTACTATTTATAGTGTGAACCAAAGACGCTACCTCACTCGATTTCCATTGGTGATTTTAATCACATTGATGATACCAAAGAATACCAAAGATTTTTCATGCACGGCCTCTGTCTGGAAAGGGAACTCATCCTCCTTCTTACCCCCGTCCCCCCGACGCCCCTTCCTCACCTTCACTCAGTGTGTAACCTTGTCTTCATTCTTAGTGGTAATGCTCATAACCTTACGAATACTTCTCTTGCTACAACTGCTACTACTGACGATGATAAGGATAATAATAATAATAATAATAATAAAGCTCTAGGCAAACATGTTGCAAACTTTGTAAACTCATAGGACGAGTGCCTTGCTTGAACCAAAGTGTTAAACCGCTGTTGACCTCTTTATCTCTCACCTTATACTCTTTGAATACCTCAGCCTGTTAGAAAGGCCACTAATGAAAAAAGGAATAATTCTTCACCGTGGTGCTTTTTGCCGTGCAACCATGCAATGAAACTTTCTTTGATACCAAAGGAAAATGTTTTTTTCCACTTTCTTGCTGACAAACCAAAGGTTCCCTCTTCTTTCCCCAAAGCAGCTTGAGTCCCTCAGCCCAGACAGGCCGTGCATCGCTTTTACCAATTCCTCCAAATACCTCATAGTAATAAATCTTTAGGGTTATGTTGTATAGAGAGTCTATGTGATAAGGCAGAACTTACTAGTTTGATAATTGTTAAGGTTACTTAAAAAAAGCTTTATAATTCTTATTTATTTTGTAGGGGTTGTTTTGTTTGTATATTCCTTTTATATTGTTTGGTTTGGGTTTGGGTTTCTTCTTTTTTTCTTTTGTTTTTGGCAGAACTTCTCTGTTATACTCAAGGAAGATCTTATTCCTGGGAATGTTTCAAAGTGGGTAAAGATCGCCGTTTGCAATGAATGCGAGAAAGGGAAACATGGCTTTGATTTCTTTCGTTTCAACTAGGATGTTTTGTGTTTGCTAGTCGATGTTCTTTTCACAGGGTAAAAAAAAAATATTCTCTGCTGTGATAAATGGTTCCTATTTTTTCTCTATAATGTGCTGTGATTTTTAATTTAATTACATTTTGTATACGCTTATTTAATCACTGCTTTAATTTATGACTATGTAGTTTAAAAAAAAAAATTGTATATAGTAGATTCAAAAATGGCCAAAGCTTTATGTTACAATCTTTTCATTCTTGATGCCGAGATGAACTGAAGGAGAGTGCTTCTCTTGACTGCAGGGTGTATCTTCAGCCTTGTCTTGGCATGCACTTCCACCCGTGTTACAAACACTGCCAGGTTACCCCCCCGGGCCTCCCTTCCCCCCAACTTGTACATGCCAAAATGAGTGTTTCAAGGTAGTACTTTTGTCACTTAGAAAGCAGAAAGGCATTATTAGTGTGTTTTTCCTTTAATTTATTTGTCTTTTTCTAGAAAGGTTGCTTTGTGGGTGAGACCCGCACATCCAAAGAATTTAAAAGTTGTTTAATGTTTAAAAGCACTGGCATTTGTGAGAGACTTTGCTGATTTTTTTGTTTTCCTTCGCCATTCGCACGGGTAGCGCAAGTAGCGGGCGTAAGCCTTGGGAGAAAAGCGAACTTGAATTTGGAACCCTTGCTCACGGAAAGGCCTTCGCCAGCCCCCCAAGTACCTGCGGGACTGGCAGGGGACGGCCGAGGGGCAGCCGGCGGTGGGGCGGTGTGGGCCAGCCAGGCTCGGAGAGCGCTCAAGGGCTTGGACCACCCGTGGGCCACCGCCATGTCACCTGCTCTCCAGCCAGGGCCTGCAGGCGGGGACGGGTCGGGGTCTGCGGGGCACAGCCAAGTTCCCCAGGAGCTGCGGCCGCATCCAGGCTCAGGGACCACGGCAGAACAGCGGTGGCCCGGCTGCGGGCGAGCTGGCGGGGGACCGGTGCAGCATCCCTCCCAGGGGACTGGGTGCTGCGCCTGCCCCCAGCCCCCCCGCGGCTCCAGGGAAGAAACAGCAGTTTTGAGTTGAAAAGCAAAAAAAAAAAAAAAAAAGACTAATGACAATGATAA
>VFFE01007253.1:261818-285304 GCA_008921705.1 Burhinus oedicnemus | reverse complement strand
CAAAACCAAAAAAAAAAAAAAAAAAAAAAAAGAAAAAAAAAGGGAAACAAAGTGAAGATTTTGATAAAAGACAACTTTGCTGTCATTTTTAGTTTGCCCATTAGGAAGCAGTAGTAGTTTATGCGTTGCATCTGCATTTCAGACTAAGTGATTATTGTACCTAATTACGGTTGATTGCTAATATTTCCTCAATCTCTCTCTTAGTCAAGCGCTTCTTCTTCTGTATTTTTGTGTGTAGCGATGACAAGTGTAATGCGCTAGGCATTATTCTGGTTTGGTTATGAGTATCTCCTGTACTGCGTTAAGATTTCCTTAAGTTACTTTTTTTAAGCTTTGCTACTGTTCTCACTTTATGCCGTGCAATATCATCTGCTGTGTTTGCTAAGCAAAAAAAAAAAAAAAAAAAAAAAAAAAAAAAAAGAAAAAAGCAAGTGATGATGTCATCATGCTTTTCAGTGTTACAATGTTTCAGCGTTTATGTAGTCACAAAAATGTAGTAAATAAAAGGTTGGATTTTCCAGCACTTTAAATTTAGACATTTCTTGCCTTCTTTTGTTTCTCCCTGTGCAGCCGCAAGGCACCAGGCTGAGCCGAGGGGAGCGGGTGAGCCTTGCGGGCAGAGTCACGGGAGGGAGGGACATCCATGGGAAGGTGGGACACGGAATGGCACCTCGGGCTTTGCAGTGCTGTGTCTTCTTCCCTCCATCCGTGCTGAGGTCTGCAGCTCCCCTTGCCCCCAGCAAACACCCCCACAGCCTCCCCGGGGTCCCCGTCCCCGCTCCGGCCACAGTGCCCAGCGGGGTGGGCTCCAGGGGATGCGAGGGCTGAGTGTCTGGAAGGCGAGTGCGGTTCATACCAGATGCATTTCTCTAATTGAGGGAAAAAACATTAAGAAAATAAGTGAAGCAAATAATCCTGGTTTCCTTTATATCGTCTAAGGGTATGGATGTCACCAAACTAATTCACAGAGGTGTTTCCTTTTGTGTGATGGAGTCCACCTCAGGCCCGCAGGATCAATATTTAATTGTTTAAAGGGATATTGTATTCCTTTCCTGTCACGGTTGTTAATGCCTCCGCGCTCTGTAATCCCACGGGGTCTTTTCCCGGGGATCTGATCAGAGAGATTACCCATCACTCGGGAGTGGTGGGAGGAGAGTCCCCGGCAGTAAAAGATTCAGCAATGCATCGAACCATTTTCTCTCTATCTCCTAATGAAGTGATGAAGCGTGTGCCACAAAATTTAACAGGTTTTTGTGGCAAATCGGGTTGCGCTGCTGAGAGGAGGATTAAACCTTCATCTTTGTCCCATAAATCACGGCATCAGCTACGTTTATTCTGATGGATGGTCTGGACTCTACTGACAATTTTTTATCTCTGGAAGCGCCTGCAGCCTGTGCCCTGATGTGCAATTTCTTTTTACTGCTAAGCCGAGAGAGGGACTGAACGCATCCGTTCGGAGGACTCTCCTTGGGCTTGGTATCCCAAGACCATGCCAGAACCCAAAGCATCACCAGCAACCCATGTCCAAGGCAAGCACAAAAGTGAAGGGGAGACGGGAAGCCAGAAATGTCCTCCATCCCCAGAAGGGAAGCCCATGGGATTTGCTCCCCACAGCATCGTACCGGTCAGGCCCGGGATAACTCTGCGCTGACTCCGGTCAGTAGCTCCGTGGGACGGTGCCATGGCTGCAGTGCAAAGCGAGGGCTCCAGCGTCCCCAGCCATGTGCAGCACCCTTGCCCGGAAGAGGAAAGCATCGTCAGGGACACAGCAAAATGCTTTTTCTAGAAAAAATAATCTGGAGATGCCCCAGGGGTTGAAGCCCATCAGGCAACTGTGGGGACCATCTCCAAGGTTCTCATCCCACAGGCCAGGGGAGGACGACGGGCAGCACGTGGGCAAAGCCTGGCGCAGCTGCGACAGGTCCCCTCGCTGTGACCTCCCTCCGCACCTCCCGTCCCATCTCCCCCTCTCACGTGGGTCATTTTGGTCAGTAATCTCCCTGATCCCAGGGACTGGAGGGTGGCCCCTGGGATGTCCCCATCCCACGCAGTAGCTCACTGCCCCATGTCCTTGGGCACTGCCTGTGCCGTGCTGCAGGGACAGGCCAGCCGCAGGCAGGGATGGCTGGGGTGCCCAGGAGCCTGCACAGCTTCCCAGTCACTTCATTATATTAGAGCTTTAGATTTATATTGGAGTTATATCTAACTCTGCGGTGCGCACCCTTTATCTCAGCATGCTGGGGGAGCCCGCTGGGCTTCCCACAGGTGCCTGACACCCAAACACCAAAATGAGCTCCACAAACTTTGTTTCCTGAGCACAAGCAGAAACGGAGGAGCAGGGACACCAAGCAGAGTGGCGCAAAACAGCTCCCCGGCACAAGGACAGAAGTTACTCTTGCCTCTCTTCTACCTAGACCCTCCCAGGGACAAAGACAGTGGCAGCAGCTGGGTGCTGCCTTCTCCCACCCTTAGGTGACATGAGGCCGCTCTGGGTGGCAGCGCAGGCAGCGTGGGTGATGCTGCAGCTGCAGCCCATTTGCATGTGATTAACCCAGGCCAATAAAGGCTGCCTGAGCTGGGCCCTGACTCCCTTAGCTGGAGGGGCTGCGCCTGGTAAGGGTGTTTGGGGCAGAATACGGGCTGCTTTGTGCTCAGATTTAAGCTCTTTAGGGCTTTGTGTTTTTATGTGCGGGGGGTGGCGGCGGCGGCTCGGGTGCCCTGTGTGGGATGGGGCAGTGCTGCTGCCAGCGTTATAATTTAACAGTAAGTGCTAAAAGCCTAAAGTGGGGGCAGAGGGGAGGGCTAATGGGGCCGGGGACAGGGATGGAGGGCTGGGACCCGCAGCAGGGCCCACCTCGATGGCAGGGACAGGGAGGTCCCCGGCAGGTTCGGAGGGGTGGCTGTGCTGGGGCTGCCTGGAGATGGGGACAGCGCTGGGGCAAGCCCGGAGCAATTCGCTCCCCGTTAGGGCACGATGAGCACTGCTGGGGGGCGAGGAGGCCGCCAAGGGGGCTGTTATTCTCCCTTGGGCAGGGATGGCAGTTTCACATACGTGCATTTAGGAGCCAGGGTGCCGTTAGTTATGTACAGGAAAAAGCCCTTTGTAAAGAAAAAAAAAAAAGTCCATTCATCAAGCAAAATAATTTCCTGCCCAAGGGAGGTGCCCAGAATTTGATTCTCAGTTACGTTTTTGGTACTAATTCTCACTTAAGGTTAAAGATGATTGGGAGGGAAAATTAATCCTCGTTATCAGCTTCGTTAGGAAAAATTACTTCAATGTAAAATATAAACATTTCAGGGGAATGAAATCCACAGTGGTTGTTAATACAAAAATGACATGCAGCTCAGGGTATCAACTGAAAGCAGCCAGCAGCAGGAAGAGTAGGGAGGAGTGCTGTCGCTGAGTGCCCACCCAGCCTGCCCTGGGCACCCACTGCTGTCCCCGCTGGTCACACAGGCCGACCTTTGGTCTGACCGAGGGTGGCCACTCTTATGTTCTGGTATCCTTATGAACAAAACACAACCCAAAACTGAGCAACTGTGGCCCCAGAGCAGCACGTTTTAGCCAAAGTCTGTCTGCTTGAAAGAGCTGCTGTGATGTGTATGAAAGGGTGAGCGAGCCCTTCCCCTGGTAAGGGTGAAAAGGCATTTGGATGTTTGAAAGCGGAAGCCGGATATAAGCTGGTAGCCAGTGGCCAGGTCAAAGCTTTTACATCTCTGGTGTTACCTGCAGGCTTGGGCTCCTGGCACTCTTGTTGCTATCCCAGAGAACTGGGGCTTAAGGTTTTCTCCTGCTGGACAAGCACTGATTTGAACAAGATGCTTAACACGTGCCAGGCACACAGCCCGGTGATTCAGTGCAGCGTGACTCTCCCCTCCTGTGAGGTTAGGTGAAAGCCAGCAAAGCATCTTCCTATGAGCTTCTGCAGTGCTGCGTCCAGCTCTGGGGCCCCCAACATAAGAAGGACATGGACCTGTTGGAGTGGGTCCAGAGGAGGCCACAAAGATGATCAGAGGGCTGGAGCACCTCTCCTTAGAGGACAGGCTGAGAGAGTTGGGCTTGTTCAGCCTGGAGAAGAGAAGGCTCCAGGGAGACCTTATAGCCCCTTCCAGTACCTAGAAGGGGCCTACAGGAAAGATGGGGAGGGACTCTTGATCAGGGAGTGGAGCGATAGGATGAGGGGTAACGGTTTTAAACTGAAAGAGGGGAGATTTAGGTTAGATATTAGGAAGGAATTCTTTACTGTGAGGGTGGTGAGACACTGGCCCAGGTTGCCCAGAGAAGTTGTGGCTGCCCCATCCCTGGAGGTGTTCAAGGCCAGTTTGGATGGGGCTTTGAGCAACCTGGTCTGGTGGGAGGTGTCCCTGCCCATGGCGGGGGGTTGGAACTAGATGATCTTTAAGGTCCCTTCCAACTCTAACCATTCTGTGATTCCATGATTCTATGATTCTTTTGGCAGAGGGTGCTTCTAAAATTTGCCAGTGGTGTTGGTCTGTAAGGAGTGGGGACTGCGAGACAAAGGGAAGGCTCGTGGCTGTGGCAGGAGGCTGTGCGCGACCCCTGCCCCGCAGCGGTGAGACCCCTGCAAGGGGCTGCTGGCAGGCAGGGAGCAGTGGCCTCTGCTCTGACAGCGTGTGCCAGCTGGAGTGACTTGGCTACAGAAGCAACTGTTTTCATGGCAAATACCCCCGGCGATGCGGGGACAGGGCTAGTGAATTACTCAAATTACCTGAATCTCCCCAGTGGTGCACAGAGATTCAATCTCAGCATGGCATTAAATCAAGTCAGTGACATAGATCAAAGGATACTGCTTTAATCACCTCGTTAGGCCACAGACATCATTAGTTACTCATTATGATGTGTTGATACCGGCATTCTCTGTAACACAGTTATGTACACTCGCTATCAGACATTTTTCTCATCAAACGGGATGTCAATACCTTAACATCTTAATGAGTTACAGTCAATATCCATTGCAATAAAGCTCGTGTTTTCTCACGATTTCATCTACCCTTAGGGTTTTGATTAAAATGGCCGCTTTTTCCAGGTAATTGATTGAGGAATTATGGAAATTCCACATAGGAATGAGCACACGCTGTTACGCAGGCTCCAAAAGCCGTAGATTGTTTCCAAGTGCTTTAGAGACTACAAGGGAGTTTGCTATTTTAATATAGATTTTGGATACTCTTGCTTAATTCTTCTTTCCTAATCACTTGTCAAACCATTTTAGTATCAAATAAAGTAATTAAAATATCCAAAATTGTATTGGAAAAATGTTAAAAGCAAATCATTGGTTTGCAAAGGCCTAAGAATGAGAATAAGTGCCGCTGTCAGGTGAACACTAGTTCAGATGAACATGCACAATAGTAAGGTTTTCTGATTTACTGCGTTGGCAAAATATGAAATCATTTACAGGAACATGAAAGCAGCCAGAACAAGCTGCAGTATTATTTCAGGCTGGGGTTTAGCAAGTGTAAGTTTGCAGAAGTCCCCAGTCTTCCAAGCTAGGGGTAAGGCAGCATCTATTTAGACGAAGCAGATTTTTTTGCCAAGTGAACTGTGAAGGAGCTTGGCAGTGTAGTGGGAAGGAGAAGTCTTGAAGGTTCCCCAGCTCACTGACCACCTTTTATTTTTCCCTTGAGAAAAATGCTTGCACATCAGCAACAGAAATGAAATACTAAAGGAAGATGAAGTAGTAGCAGCAGCCAGCCACCAGAACTGCCCTGTTCCCCCATAGCTGTCTCCTACCCAGATGGACAAGACCGGACACTAAATAGGGCTGTGCCCAAAAGTGGTTTTCACGTCATGCAGCCACTGATGTTAGTTCTGCCTGCCTGGACCATGCTGTACCTGGGTCCCACGTTAGTGCCTATGCTGAATAGCTCCTGGTGAAGAAGTAAGGGTGGGCTCTCGGTGCCTGTGCTTCCTTTCCCAGGCTGGCTGTAGTCGCACTTCCTGTTTTCATAATCTTTCTCTTACTAAGGTTGGGGGAAAACCAAGCCTTTTCTCCGAGTGCCGGTGTGACAGGGCTGTGGAGGGAGCACTGGCTCTGTGCTGGATGTGCAGCCACTCCTGCTCACCACTGCTATGTGCTAATGCCAACCCTTTTTCCAAGTACTGTCAAGCAAGCTCTGACCTCTTATGTGTCACTAGTTGCAGTTTATTAATCTTTTCCTCCTGGATGGACTTAATCTCCGATTACACGTGGGAAGCACAGATATGAAGACCTTGATTATGGCATACTTACACGTAAGCATCTGTCTACTACATGCAAGATCTTCCATAACCACAACTGCACTGCTCCCAGCTCTGGGTTTTTAACACTGACTGGTTGCAGCTGTAGCTTTGCTGCTGCGTTCTCTAGGTAGATCTATGGGGCTTACCCCAAGCGCCTTTTATTCCTTCCAATTCTGACACATCCAGGGTCATTCCTGCTGTGTGGTCTCTTCGTGCTCTTCCATTTCCTTGGCGGCCAGGATGCCCTCGATGCTACCCCATCTCCTTTCAACCTTATCTGCCCACCCTGCAGCCCCAGAGGAGGATGTGGGCTCAGCCCCTGGGAGCAGTCCTGCCCCTAACAGGTAGGAGTGAGCTGTTTCTGATGGTTATCAAGGACCTTTGCCTTATCACAGGTTGTCCGCTCAGTCCTCCTCTCCTTCAGCCTTCTGGAGACATTGTCCTTGTGGATTTGGGGGGGGTTCTGTGCTGGATTCACAGAGTGGAGCCACCTCAGCCGCTCAGTTCTTTCTTAAGTGCGCCACACAAGATGAACAGCAATGCCATCCCACTGTGCCGCACGTTAGGAGACATCCCAGGGTGTCAGGGGAAAGGAGGGAAAAAGACCAGAACCTCAAGCCTTGAGACTGAGGGATGGTATTGCTGGAGTGCCCCAGTAGGCATCGTGCTTCCCAGCCTTATGGCAAAGTGTACAGATCAAAATCTGCAGAGGGAAGCCTCTCCAATGTATGTAAAGTGAAGGGCTCAAACCAGATGAGCGAGGATGAGCCTCAATGAGTGGCAAAACCTTCCACTTGTGTTACCAAACCCTGAGTCCTCATCTTCTCTTCTCAAGCCTCTGATATTCCCTCGGGCAGCAGCCCAGGTGGGCAACGGCAGAGCTCTGGACCCCTCTCCTGCCTCGCTGCAACCCTTCCACTTCGGCCCATGGGGACAAATCCTGGCTCCATGTAGGTCTTCGTTTGCCTGAACTTTTATCTCTGACTCCTTATAAAATGTGTAAGTATGTTACTAAAATACAAGTAGCTTCAGTAATTCCCTTTTAAACAAACCGTGATATTTGACACTTCTCCTAATGACAGACCTAGGGCTGCAGTTTGGGACTCTAAAGCCACGTTTAAATTGCCTTTTATTTTAAAAACCTCTTTTATACAGGAAAAGACAGCAGAGGTTTCCTGGATCTAATTTAAATTCTGGATTAGGTATTTCTTTAGTCTTTATGGTAGTTGAAGGGTTGTGTGGTGATTGGATTCACAGGCATAAGAGAGAACTTGTCATATTCTCAGCAGTCACTGAAAATAGAAAATGAGCTGTTGTGATTCACATTGGAAAATACCAGCTGAGCTCAGCAGCCTGGAAAGGGCGAACCCCTGGCAGAGCCTGGCCATGCTGGGAGAGGGCAGGCTTCCTGGGGTGCATGTGACCGCCCCACCAGCCAGGGCTTGAGGTGCTTGGGGAACCCTTCCCAGACCTGCCTGTGCCACTCTGCCCACCGCACACCTCAGCCGCTCCTGTTAAGGACTGGATATATGAAGTAAAAGTACCTGGACTTTTGCAGAAGAGCATGGCCCCCACAAAATGCATGCAGGGGTTAGTATCGTGCTGAAAAGTATATGGAGTCACCACCTCAAACCTGGGCTATCACAGCCTGGGGGGCTCCTTGGGACACCCCCAAGAGCCAGGCTTGGGGTGCCTGACATACAAATGGGTTTTGTAGATCTGTCCCCTCGCCCTTGGAGGATTACACGCTGCGGTAAGGCAGTGCAGAGCTACCAGCAGGACTGATTTCTCAAGTTACCCAACTTGTCTAGATCACTGGAGCCCCAAAGTGAGTAAACAAGATAAGAAATCTGCTTAGGAAATATTCTGGATGAAAGCCCAAAGGAAAAATGTGGCTGAAAATGTTCCCTTATACAAGAAGGAAAAGCCATCGTCTTTCCTTTTTGTGCAGACCTCGCCCTGCATGTTCTGCAAAGGCGCAGGGAGACTTTGCATATTTATTTTGAACAGGAACAGGCAGATGAGAAGGTGCAGATAACGATGGAGGTATAAACAGCAAAGGCAGCAGGGGAAAAGTACAAATATGCAGAGTACTGAGGAGAAGCGAGATGCTTTGGGGTCTGATTCATGCTGGAGTTAGGCAGAACGACTACAGAAGGAGCCTGGCGCTCTGTGCCCAAGGAGGAGCTCCCACGGGCTCCGCTGGATGTGGATCAGGCTCTCCGCACACGGAAACGCTGGGCTCCTGCCTGCCCCTGCCAGCCTTTTGCAGCCAGGCTGGGGATGACTAAGCTTAAAGCCATTTCTCTGTAAAGGAAATAAGCACATTGGGGGGTACTGGGAGCGGGTGGGAGCCAGGTTCCCTGCTCAGGAGGCGGCTATGTGGCTGTAAAGAGCAGTGTCCAGGCAGGAAAGGCTTGGGGATGTGAAGGGCAATGACAGCCCAGCAGCTGCCCAGGAGGCTGAAGTTGTCCCCCTGTCCCAGGAGCAGGTCCATCTACCAGCCCCACTTCCCAGCCTGACACCAGCTCCTCCTGGGAAGGCAAAGGGCTGTGTGGAGGTGATGGCTCTGCTGGGCCAAGAGTGCAGCTAGGGCGATATCCCTGCATGAATGCTGGAACGGGTGATGAGTGACAAGTGGAAGGTGCAAGGGATGGGCCATAACCACAGCCCCAGCTCCGCCACCAAGCTCTGAAAAGGGCTTGGATGTGGATAGGACGTTTTAGCAGGCTTCTCTTTGTACAGCTGGTATGATCCAAACTCCTCTGATTTGGGTATGGAACCTTTTGCAATAAGTTTACATCTCTAATAATGAGCATGTATTTTATTTATAGGGTTTTTAAAGACCATAAAGTACAAGTGTGGCTGAAGAGCGATCCTATGAGGTACCAGGCTAATCCCAGCCCCTGTTCTGTTCCCAGACCTGTCCTGCTCCATGGAAGTCCTTTTTGGATGCTCACAGGAACAGCTTGCATTCAGATTTATGTGTCTGCTCCCAGTTTTATCAGAAGTCTCAGAAGAACTAGCCTTTCTCTAAGGCCTCACTGGCTAGAAGCACACAAGTGAGAACTGTAACTTTCACTTGGGAGGATGCTTCGAGCTGTCGTGTTTATTGTAAAATCAGAAAAAATGTCATGCTGGTAATCCCTGAAAACTTCAGAACCAGAAGGCACGTGCCAAATTCTATCAAGTGTAAATCTTTTTCATTGAAAATCAATGCCATGAGTTTTGAGGGTTTACTTTATGACATTAACATTTGAGATTAGTAATAGTTTTCTCAAGTCGGGGGAGGTTTGCATACACCTCTGGAGGGGGAAGTGTGTGGCCAGTGTAAGGCTGACTGCTGGTACCCAGGCTTTCAGATAACTTTAGCTGGGTGTTGGTGTCTTTTTCAGCTCCATTTGCTTCTAAAGGAGGCCTACCTAGAGCAATTAACTCACAAGAAGTGTCATTCACAACTAACAGAAATTAGGTGTTCCTTATCCTTTGAGTATATATAATATTAGCAATGATGTATTATCTATATATTAATTTAAAAGGCTTGTTTTGGTGTCAGGCTTGCTTCTGTAGGGTCATCACTATGAGGATATGCATTAAAACAGATTTAAAATCCCTGAAGAGTTATACAGCCCTGCTTTTTCAAAGCACTTGACCTCAGAAGTGCTCTAGATTGCTCCTTTCTTATGTTTCACTTATTTTTTTACATTGCGCCTCACTTGGCAAACACTAAATTGCAGGAAGTCATGTGCAATAAGGAACAGAAACAAGTTCATTTTCTTTGGCTATTAGCACTGTCATTGGCGTGATGAGGAAGAGAGTGACAGCAGTGAACTGCTGGAGGGGACCCGCAGCTTTCAGCTGGGGATAGGCTCCCTCAGCTCAGGAACCTGTGCTTGTGTATTCCTCTGCTGGGATCACTTTAGGATTCAGTGCCTTTTTCTCGAGTTCAGTACTCATTCGGGAGCCTGGGGTTGCTCACATGTTGTTTGCTGTAGCCTCACCACATCTTGCGAGATAAATGCTGTCTGTGGTCCGGGCAGGCATCTGCTGGGGGAGGGCAGGTCCTTTGGGAGATGCTTCTCTGGGGCTGGGACAGCCCCGCGTATGCCAGCAAAATAAATCCCCAGCTTGGGCAGAGGTTTCTAGGTATTTTTAGGACAAGAGCAATTTTATGCTAGAAGCTGGTGCTGGCTATCTCCAGAAGACCTGTCTGAAAAGCCACCTGTTATGGTTTGAGGAACCCACAACAATTTATTGTCATTTAGACAATTACTCTATCACCTGATGACCCCTCCCTGCCCAGGAAGGGAAATTGGAAAAAAACCAAGGAAACCCGAGGGTTGAAATATAAACAGATTTAATAGAATAAGACTAAATAATTAACATTAATAATATGAAAGAAGCAATATTGATCCTGATACCAATATAAAATATACAAGGATTACACTCAGCCCGTTCTATCAGTAGGAAGCTGTGCACTCCCAGCCGTGGACAGCAAATGTCAGTCACTGCGAGCACTACGGCTTTGGGAGGAAGGGAAGGGCTCAGGGCTCCAGCACCGGGGCAAAAAGTTCTCTGGATAGCTGCCATCAAGGGAGAGAGTGCACTTTGCAGCAAACTTTCTAATTTATATTGAATGTGATGTTCATGGTATGAAACAGTCTTGGCCAGCTTGGGTCAAGTGCCCGGGTCTTGCTCCTCCTCATCCCCATACCTGGCGAGCTCGAAAACACTGAGACCTTGAAACCTGCATCCTGTAGCTGGCTATAAAGTAAATATTTTCACAAATTCAGACACTAGAGTCTTCTGAAAGTGCAATTGTCCCAGGCATTAGAAGATAAATCAGTCCTGTGTCACTCAAACCAGGACACCACCCCTTCTGGGCTCTCCAGAAAGAGTCCCCCAGCCCTTGGGGCAGGCTGGGTGCATGGGGCAGCGTGTACACACAGCCCAGGGGTGCAGGAAGGGGTGGCCCTGTCCTCACTGCCTGCACTGGTGCAGCTGGGCACCCCAGGGGTTTGCAGCCTGCCGTGCTCTGAGGGGCTGCCTGGACATGTGTGTTCAGAACTGCAGTAATAGTTAGTTCAAGGGCACATCTGGAGGAGGGTCTGATATCCAGTGTCTAACGAGAACCTCCTGGACACTGACCGGTGAACTGAGCCACAGGGGTGGTGACACCAGTGGTCACCGTGTCCCCCAACCCGAGGGCCTTAGGACTCCCACTCATGTTCAAATTGACCTAAGCAGATCAGCAGTGACCTCCTTCCCACAGAAGCGTAGCTGCTCCTGAGTCTCCGCTGTTCATAGCCTGGGGTAGTAACAGAAAACCAGAGCTGATTCCAGTCTGCACTAATACACAGCTGTAAACAGCAGCATCTCCGTGGTCCCACTAGGCTGCCTGCAAATAGCCACTAGACCCCTTACGAAAGAGAGAGCAAACAGAACATACGTGATACTTGGATGTAGGTTTACTGCCAGTTTTTTCAGGATTTCAGCCCAGAAGTGGTTAGGTATGAAGCCGGTATGTCGCTCCTCAGAGAGCTGCCCCGAGCCCTCCAGCTGAGTACCAGCCCTAACTAAAACCCAAGATCATGGTTGAACCTTCAACAGCCAAACTGGAGATGGAAAGGCGTATCTGTGCAATCAGAGGTAAGCCAGGCAGACCTGGCGAAAACAGGATGGAGGAGAGACACCAAAAAGCAGGTTTGAGACACGGTGGCTGGCCCTGAGCTGCGGTAGGAAGTCAGGGCAGGTCTGTGATTAGATCTAAACAGAGCCGAGCCGTGTTCAGAGCCCTGCCGCACGGGGCTTTAACCAGAGGCAGGAACCCGAATCATCAAAAATGTTCACAGACAAGAAATACCACTGTATGCTGAAGTGTTGAAGAATTTCATATCGATGCGCTTAATCGAAACGGCACAGCCTGGCACTTTGAACCCCAAACAGTAAACTGCATTTCTCTGTTGCAGCGCGCTGACAGGCAGCAGAGTGGCAGAGGTCAGTGCCCCCCACCAGCCCTGCAGACCAGGTTTCCTGCTGGGGACAGCACCTCTCAGGACTCGTCCAGGCTCAGGTGACAACACGCCACACAGGTGAGACCTGAAAGAAGTGATCTTATTTTTAGGCAAAAGAAGTTCCTGTTGTTAAAGCGTGAGTGATGGGGAACCCGTGGTGTTTTCCCAGCTGCAGACTAAATTGGCAGCTTGGCTGTAGCATCTTGCTTCGGCAGTGTTCCAGCAAAACACTTGAGTATGTGTTTAATTAAATCATGTGAGAAGTTTAAAGGGCTTGAAAGCACGCAGCTAAATGCTTTGCTGGGGACTTAATATTAATGCCTCAGTTTCCCTTCTCCAACATGGAGAAAGAAACATTTACTTCCCATACAGAGTGCTGACAAGCTTAATTCAATCTTACTTGTAAAGTGCCCTGTGGGCCATAGGGAAAAGGTGCTATAAAAATCAGAATATTATTCTACACTCCCTAGCAAGACGGCACTTAGCTTTATATATTATCCTGCTGGTGATACATCTCCCTCTGGCTGACAGCAGGAGCAATTAATGTGTATAAAGCAAAAGAGGCTGTTTAGAAGGCTTGTGCTCTGTGTAATCTGCAAACACCTGATGACAAATCCAAATCTGAAAAGATGGAACGGTCAGTGGTTTTAAGGGGTTTTAGTGCAAAACGTGCATGTGTGTGAGTTCAGAGCAGCAACAGGAAAAGGGCCGTTTCCCCAGTAATGTATTTTTTATTCCTCATTCTTTTTTATAGCCTTTTTCCTATTAATTTTCCAGTTTTTCTGAAAAGTTAGAAAAAGAAAAAACCACAACAGTTAGCAGACTGTGCTCTAACACTGTTCTGTTATTTCAAATTTTCTTGACTGGATTGAAAAGAATCTGGAACCGACCTCAGAGGAAGCCTCAGAGTTAAGTGAAGTCAAGGGAACCACTGCCAAGGAGAGACCTGCGAGTGAAGCCAGCATGGGAGAGGTTAGGGTAGGATTTATTTTTGGAAAATCCAGATTATAATTTAGAACAACCCTCTAATTGTGATTCTGCATTTATACATGTTGCAAATACTGTTCGGGACAGAGTATCCCAAGCAACACACATTTTCCTTAAGGTTCACTGGCATCAGTACAGCTGACACGGGTATTTTAGACATTTTTAACACTCTGTCTCTTCATGCATTGAAATAGAAGTATACTGTAATACCTGCCCCTTTGCCAAAAGCGAGTGAAAAAGTGTTGCTTCAAACTGTCTCCTCAGATAAAGAACAAATGACTGCAAATCTGAAGCTCTTCACTGGTAGTTACTGTGAATCCTCATTTCCTGTCTATATTTCCTGCCACTATGCTCTGACTGAACTTAATGTTTTTTCCTACTTTTGTCTTCTTTCAATGACAAATGATACTTAAACTACCACATAGTAAACATCAAGAATCATAGCTACTCCTTTGGCATTTTTAATGTTTACTGTGTATTTCATTTGCAATATTATTAGGATGAAAACGAGTTTTAACAAATTTCTTGAATACCTGACAAACTAATAATAGCAAATCGTGAAGGAGTGGTTTTTAAATTTTTTTTTTAAAGTGTGGACACTGGCAACTCCCTTCTCTGTGTATGTGTGTCTGCCCTGCCTTTCCAGGGTACCACCTTTTTATGGAAATAGTATTTCCTCTTCTGTGCCTGCTGCAAGCGGCACATACTGGAGCCTCATTACTCAACAGAGACTCTACATGCCATGAAAAATAAATAATTAAACTCCAACTCTTTCAGTAGGTAAATACTGCCTTTCTCACTTGTGTGCACAGAGCAGCCAGTGTTCCGCGTCTGGCAGCCATCTCTTCTGGGGTTCAGCCCCCTTGAAGACCTCTGGCATGAAACCTTAACATGCTGACAACACTGTTTGTCACCCCCCGGGACTGTCCTGGGGCAAAGCGGAAGCGGTCAGTGGGATATGAGTTCCCATTGCCTGCTCTGGCTGCTGGGTCGCAGTCAAGGTTGGAGGAAGTTTATAACCAAACTAGGCACTCATCATCCCCACAGACCCCTCTAGAGCTATAGCTTCTATATGTGCTAGGCAGGCATTCATTTTCTGCTCCCCCCAGTGTTTTTTCTCTAGTTCAACTAAGCTTGGTTTTATGATAGCTGACATGGCACATGGCCTGGGAGTTTCACACAAATACTCTAGAAGGATGAAATGCTCTTTAGCTTCCACTGAAAGAGAGTTCCTCTCTTGCAGACCTGCCTACCCGGGGTTCTCCAGCTCTACATCTTTGAGGTCAGTGCTGCCCTGACAGTTCCTAGCAACTGTGGGTAAGAACAGAATTTGGGGAGGCAGTGAGATCAGAGCTGATCAGTCTCGCTCTCCTGTCTAGATTCAGCAGTTTATTTTCATCTATAACCTAGTGTGTTTTCCCCTTTTTTTTTCTTCATCTCTGGTTTGCCCATTTTTCTCCTTGTACCTACACTACTGAGAATATATATTCCCTCACCCCAAAGAAGTGCAAGGGAATCTCTGGGTTTTCTCTTCATCATAAACTGTAGCTTCTCCACATGCTGTGGCACCTCATGTGCTTTATTTTGTAAACAATTTTTAGGTTACTGCTTTGCTAGAGGGTATGTACGTAAGGAACTGATCAGCACCCATGGCAATTTTTGGTATTTGAGTAACGATGTGAAAAATGATCAACACCAATTTGGTTGTCATTTCTAAATCACTCCATTTGGAAGTTCTGATGAAAGTTGTTTGAGGGGCAGAGTGTGTCAATTAAATCTTGTGGCTCTGGCTTAGCGTAACGAGCACAGGCTTAATCCCTGCTAATGCCGTACAAGCATTTTCAAGCCAGTGTTATAGAACCACCTGGAACTGCTGCCAGGTAAAGCTTTAGGGCACCTATAGCACGGCTGGAGGAAACTGTTATCAGAAGGGGAAGCCCCGCAGTGCAAACGAAAACCAGCGCTGCTGGTCAGCCCTTGAAATCTGCCGAGGGAAACAGGAATAGAATCATAGAATTGTCTAGGTTGGAAGAGACCTTTAAGATTGAGTCCAACCATCAATCTAACACTGCCAAAACCACCACTAAACCATGTCCCTCAGCACCATGTCTACCCGGCTTTTAAATACATCCAAGGATGGTGATTCCACCACTGCCCTGGGCAGCCTGTTCCAATGTTTGATAACCCTTTCTGCGAAGTAATTTTTCCTAATATCCATCCTAAACCTCCCCTGGCACAACCTGAGGCCATTTCCTCTCATCCTATTGCTTATTACCTGGGACAAGAGACTGACCCCTACCTCCCTACAACCTCCTTTCAGATAGCTGTAGAGAGTGATAAGGTCTCCCCTTAGCCTCCTTTTCTCCAGGCTAAACAATCCTAGTTCCCTCAGCCGCTCCTCATGAGACTTGTGCTCCAGACTCCTCACCAACTTCGTTGCCCTTCTCTGGACACGCTCCAGCACCTCAATGTCTTTCTTGTAGTGAGGGGTCCAAAACTGAACACAGTATTCAAGGTAGGGCCTCACCAGTGCCGAGTACAGGGGGACAATCACTGCCCTAGTCCTGCTGGCCACACTACTCCTGATAGAGGCCAGGATGCTGTTAGCCTTGGCCACCTGGGCACACTGCTGGCTCATATTCAGCTGGCTGTTGACCAACACCCCCAGGTCTTTTTCTGCCAGGCAGCTCTCCAGTCACTCTTCCCCAGGCCTGTAGAGCTGCAGGGGGTAGGATAGGAGAACAGGAGGAATAGAATAGGAGCAGCCAGGTGGCAGTCAGTGGTCACATGGCATACCGTGAGCGGTGGTGGTGGTGGCTGGGGGGGTCACGGGGGCCCTGGCAGCAACCCTCAGTGCCTGAGCTGCCTCAGTGGCTGTGCGAGCCTGGGTCACCTCTGCTGTGCGCAACTGAACGGGCTCCAGCTACAGATAGTTGTTGCTGGGGCAAGTTGCCGTTGCAATGAGGACCCGGCTTTCAGATTTTTAAACATAAGAGAGGTGAATTCAGAAGCCTGGTAACAAAGCCGTGACGAAAATTCAGCAGTACAGTGCCCAGAGTCATGGAGAGGGTGGGAGAAATGCGACTTCACACAGTTTGCGTCTTCACAAGGTGATGCTGCGCTGGGGCGTCCGGCAGGCACCTGCCATAAGTTAGAGCAGTCCTAAAGATGCTGCAGCCTACAACAGCCTCCTGAGATGGTCCAGAGCCCTGTGAATGTATCCTCCTCCCAGCTCCCCCACTCAGTCCCTTTCACAAGCAATATAATTATTTAAAGGAGGGGAGGAAAAGATTGCGAGTCTTGGTATGATGCTTCTTTCATTTGCCAGGCAAAAATTTGAGAGCATCAAATGTGCAGAACAATCGCCTTGGTGAAGCAAAGCTGAGGAATGGCTTTCAATGGGCCACGTATTGGTTGCAGGAGCTTTATTGATGGTAGCTGGTGACACTTTGTGGGTCCGGACAGTGGAAAAAGTCATCTCAATGACAGCAAACAAGAAGGGACAAAACCCTCCCCTTCCTTAAAATCAGAGCAAGGAAATGGACTCTTAGGGCGATGGGTTGTGACTAGGGCCCTGTTTTTGAAACGTGATCCATGTGTGCAAATCCCACACAGATCGGATGCCAAAACTGCAGCATTTCTTTGACATTTCAGCGGAGAAGGAGAACAAATGTGTTCTGTACTCATCTTTTCTTTTTTTTTAAGCAAAAACAATTAACTTTGAAACAAGGGCTTTGATTGCTATCTCTCTGACGTCAGATTTACATTGATGTAATTCTATAGACTGGTGGGATCATTGCTGATTTGCACCGGTGCAAGCAGGAGAACAATCAGGCTCTGTGTTTTCCAGGCAGTGGAGCTGCTTATATTTTGTGCAAAGAAAGAAACTCAGTTAAACAACTTAAAGGTAAAATAAATTAACCAAGAAATTCAGAAGGAGCCAAAAGCAATATAAGCACAGATACAGCCACAATGTTCTAACTGTATTGCTAGTTTAAAAAAAAATACCTAGCCTAATTAAGTAAAGATTGACTTTGCTATAAATATGTACAGCGATCTTTTTCATTTTCAAGTTTTAATTGACATCCAAAGGTGAGCAATTTAATAGCGTACTGCATTTTTTAAATTCTTTTAGTATGCATACTGTACCTTATTCCTTTTTTTGAGATCCTTGAACAAATGTCAATTTCCCTTCCCCTTCAAATAATGTTACACAACAGGAGAATAAATCAACTGTAAGGATTAAAATTATAATTGATCTCGTGTGAAAGTAGCAAAGAAAGCACTACCCAATATAGCCCGGGTTGAAATCCTAGTTCCCTCTGTGTGAAGGGGAGTTGACCTTTGTATATGGGCCAAGGATTTCACCATTGATGACATTTGCCAGGCACCATGTTTTTTGTTGGTTGTTTTTTTTTTTTTTCACACAGCAAAGTGCAATCAGGCCTTTCTGTGTTTAGCTTTTAATGCTTATTTTTTGCAATAGTTGCTATTATGCTTTGACTTTCAGAGGATGTCAGACTCCTGAAAAGAGAAATAGTTTTGGTTTAGGTACAGTAAAGCTTACAAACACCACGCTTGGGGGGAGAGATGTAGGCTTGGTCTTTATCAAGAAAGTTTTGTTACATGAAGAGAGTGGAGCTGGGCCCACGACTGATATAACCAACCCTGCCAGCGAGAGAGGTGGGTTGTAGCATTCTTCACTATGGACTATACAATTACAGGTCAGCAGCTAATGAGTGGGATTTTTAGGGAATACTTTTTTTATCTAAAAAAAAGAAACAAAATGGGAATGAGTGAAACCTGAATCTGGGTAATTTTCACATTTCTGTATTGAAAGATCAGCCCTGATGACTCTGTGCAACACTTTCTGTTCAGTGCTGTTTCCATTTGGTCTTTATTGTTAACGTGCAGCGTATGCCACTAAATAGCCATGAATATATTAGAGGGGTCTGGCTAATATCTATGCAACTAAAATTTTTAGAACGAGGCCATGCAGTTTTGCAATAGCTCTGGCATTTACCTAATAAGCCCCAACTCACTGACTACTTTAGTAAATGATACGCAAGTTCTCTTGTAAACCATGCGTGTGGTTACATTAACTACTGCCCTATATTTAACAACATGCTACTTTCCTGCCCTACTCTCTTGTAAGTCTAGTAGGAGTTGTGGTATTAATTTAGCCTGGGTGGAACTATAGGCTGGGCTTGTTGTTCCAGCAAGGTAATCGCTTCTCTACATAAACGAATTATCCTTTTCATTTATGGTGCCTGTGGAAAGTTGTCTGTAATTTCAATACACTCAGCAGTGTAGCTGTAGTAATTCTTTAATGTGTTGCGAATGTGCTCACTGTGTTGGTTTTCTCCTAGGTGCCCGAGCTATGCTTGCAGGGCGAGACATACGGCAAGCTGGCCCATTGGAGGGATGCTGGTTCTGCTTCACCTGTGACCACCAGACCTTTTGATGAAATGAGCGCTAACGTGATGGAGGATGAGCACTGCCTAAAACTGGCAAGTCCAAAGGCCTGCCTGACAGAAGCTGAACGGGATGGCAAGGCTGCAGACAGCCGTGTAGGAAAAACTTCGCAAAAGGTGATTGTGGTACAAGCTCCAGGTGAGGAGCTTCTCCTGAGCTGGAAGAAGCTGGCTAGGATGTGCCGCCGACTTGTTGATACAGTGCTAAACCATGACCCGACTGCTGCGGTAGGAGAGGGAAAGTCAACAGGGCTGGCTGAGGCATCAGAAGTTGAACTTCATGAACCAGATGGAGTTACACCAGCAATTAATTTGGTGCAAGTACTTGTGCCAAACTGCGCTGGAAATTATTGCAAGCTAGATCAAGCCATTAGCAATAGGAAAACAGCATTGCAAAACTCCAAACACCTCCTTCCAAGGGTTATGCCCTCACTTTCCACTGAAATTAATAGAAATAATGTAAATGGGGGTGCTTGGATTCCTGCCGGATCACTGCAATGAGTAACTGGGGTATAGCTCCTGGATATACCTGCTCAAAAGTAAACTGAGAGTGCTGAGTGGTGAGAGATGACCCAGATTGGAAATGGTTCTGGTGCTTCTGTTTTCCCAAAACCTTCTACTGCTGGCGACATCTTGGTGTTTCTCTTGGCAAACATGTATCTCTAGCTTCTGTTTGGGGAATGTCAGGGCTTGCTGTTGCTACAAAAACTTCAATTTTAATATGGAAACCTATATATTTTCCGATTAATGTTTCCATCAAGCTTAGTCCTGGGTAAACATTGTGTAATGTTAGCATTCATCAGTGAGCTTGCATAATCCCCTTGAAAAAATATTGAAAAAACCTCCAACTGTTTCCAGTCTAGAATGAATATTAGAGCCACAGAAAAGGTCTTCTATGTGAAAGAGAATAATTTCCCTCTCTTTCAGAAATTAACAATCTATTCATAAGTAGATCGTTTACTTTTCAGTGCATTACTGCCTGATTAGTCAAGTGCTGATGCAATGAAACTTAACTGTTGCAATCTTACTGAGTAGGTATCTACTGAGGCTGACGTTTATCCAGAACGGGGTGTTAGTCTTTTTGTAAAGCAGAACCTTTATGTGTATTTATCTTCATACTTCTCTATTTCCATTACCACCAGTCGCCACTTCAGATGAGACAGCACCATTCTCTTTCAGAGCTGGTATCTAATTACGCATCACAGATCAGTTACTAAAGAAGCACACAGTATTTATGAAACATCATTTTAGGAGTTGCTCCAAACAGAGAAGAGATTACACAAGTTGCTGTTTCCAAAGCGAATTATGGAAACATGGGAAGGGCTTGATTTCTGTTGGCAAGAAGACTGGATGGCTAGACCTCAGTCTCTGGAAGAGCAGCAGAAGAAGAGATTCCATCCTGAGAGGTGCTAAGCTCCGGTGGCTGCTGCCAGAAGAGTGAAGGTGGCACAGGGCATCTCATGTGATCGGAGGAACTTGAGGAGCAGCACAGGCCAGGGACCCAGTTGCTCCCAACTAAAGGAATCTCCTGTATGTAAACAAGGTTTAGTAGCAAAGTGTCAAGTCCAGGAAAGTATTTCTGGCAAGGAGGATAAGCTTTCCTTTGGAGAGGAGTGCAATTACTGTTCTGTTGTTCTCATAGTTCCCTCTCAACTTCGTCTTGGCTGTGCCTCCAGTGAGAAAGTACTACTTGGAACATCGACGAATGTGAGAGCACACAGGGGGGGAAAAAACCACCCAGATGCCATTTTACTAATTTCAAAAAGTGAATTTAGGAGGTAAGAACATGATAATAGCTATATATTTTTACCTTGAAAGGGCTAAGGAGTAGTGAAATTAAGCAATAGAGTTTTTTTGGTAGGAACTGTATGAAAAGATAAATCCCCATAAGTTAGCAAACACCAGGGTCTAACAGTAGAGCACTTGTTGATTTACACTTGTTATGTTTGTTTACTCTCTTCAAAATATTTAGCACCAGGACCATGATTTGTGTATTTCTAGGAAAGAAAACTAAACTAGTGCTGTTCCTACTCTGTCACAGATCTTGATTTTCCAGTCACACAACAGGTTTCCTGTAGAAGTAACTCCACAGACTTAACTGATGCGTTTATACCAGGGAGAGCTGATGTAACAAGGTGAGAATCAAGCCCATAGACCAAAATTTTCAAAAATAAGTATCTAAAATTAGGTGCCTAATTCCATAATTAGGAACCTATGTAAAGGTGGGCTGGTTTTTAACAGCTGCTGCAGATTGACAAATTCTGCTGAAGTCAATGGGAGCTGGAGATGATTTTTCGTTTGAAAATCAGGCTGTTTTATTTAAATGCCCAAATATTGTTACAGGCTAATGTTGGGCGTGCTGAGTTGGTGGTTTATCGTTTCCTATCCCTATGTATAACTGTATCAGCACGTATCCAGTATACTGAGTTCTCATCATGTAGTACTCAGCAGAACACGAGTATAGCCCATCTTGACAGAATTTCTGATATGACAGTCTGTGTTTGGGGACTCAAAACGTAAAGATGAGATGAAATTTATTTCCTGTCTTTGATCCTGAGGCAAGCCCCAAACATTACTGAGAGAGGCCTAAGAGCTGTTCAAAATTATGCTGTTGAGAAGCTTTGTGGAGGAACTTCTCCATGGGCTGGAGACAAATACAGGACAAAACCTCTTCTGTGGCTCCCACAATCAAGGTCTTCCTGCCTCTCAGATCAGCGTGAAACAAAGCAAGTGGAGGAACCCTGGCAGCACTGTCTTAATGCCACTCAGTTATCTCTGCATGACATAATGAGACACATGACCTGGAAATTGTAAGGATGGGAAATGCAGTTTGGGCATTTTTAATGTATTTTTTTTTAATCTGTTTGGGTTGATGCTACTAAAATAATTAAATCTAGCTGTTAAAAAAAGATGAATGGGGCTAAAACATATACTCAGAAGTATTGGAGGCTGAAGCCAATGGTGGTAAGACAAAGGTAGGCAAGAATACATACAAAAGCCAATTTTCTCAAGCTATTCTTGCTATTGTGGTTATAGGTATCTTGAGAAAGAATGGTGATGAATTCTCTTCCGTTCAACTAGACGCACTTATCTGTATATATTGATGACTTAAAAAACAAACCCAAAATGGTTATAATCCCTAAAAATAAACTTTTAGAACATATTAACATTTAATTATATTAGTTTATAATTTTCTCAGTTTCAGTAACAGTTGCCTCTTCTGTTCTTGTGGACTAATAAATTCCTAAAGCACATAACTCATTTCTATTTTAATGCTCTTTCCAAAGTGGTTACTACTGGTGACAATGAAATTACAGTTGATTTTTCATAAGTTTTTTTAGCACATTTCAAATTTGTTTCATTACATACTGTATCTTCTAGTGTATTTCTGATTGTCTTCATCCTTTGGCTATAATATTCTACCAAGTGTGGTGGCTTTATACCACAGAAGTGGCAGTCATGTCAAAAGCAGTTGTGCCACATCACTTAACAGGCAGTAATTGTCTCCAGGAATCACAGGAATTTTGATCTGCCGCATCAGACGTCACTTCTTTGACAGCTAAAGCTGAAAAGACACTTGGGGATATAACCTAAAATACACTCTGTTCCAGGTTACAGGGACCGTGCCAAAAGCATAAAGTGCTAAAGTTTTGAAAGAAAACACAGTCATACATTTATCTGGATTTATTTATTTTTTTTAAATTTCATTTCTATATGAACAAGGCTTACATGAAAGCACTGTGTCATGCTGCCCCAAGTAGGGATTTTTTTAAAAAATCCAATGGTCAGTTTCAGCCAAGCTTCACACATGGGTAGTGTTCATAAGAGAAGAAAGCTCTGATGCATTTCAGGAAAAGAAGGAGGTAGAGCAGCCCTGTTAAGGTTTCCACTGAGAAAAAGGCTGTTGCTGAAACTCAGCCCTTTTCAACACTGGAGAAACTACGTGCAAGAGCTGCTTTGACTGCAGGGATGTTGCAGCCTAAGCTCTCACCTGTCTAGACACCAAAGTTAATCAACCATGAGACACAAACTGATAAGAAACCTGGTTTTGTTCCTCCTTGTGCTCCCAGAAGTACGTGTTGGTCTAGACTTGGCAGTGGGAGAGCAGTTAAAAGTTCTGTTAGTGTTTCTAAGCTCATCCTGGTTTTGTGTGATGCATAGTGCAGCCACAGGCTTTTCAGATGTTTTAACTTGATGTTCAGCTTCTGCGGTCAGAAATGCATTTCAGTACTGTCATTGCTCTCAAAAAATTTCCAAGTATGTGTAAGTGAATTCCCATGGTTGAAGCCCCTTATGCCTTATTTTCTCTGTGTATTCATGCAGCGCTCATCATTTGGTTGGTGACTGGGAGGAAAGTTATGAGTTCAAGGCCATTTTTAGCCATTTTAGCCAAACTAAGTCCACAAATTCATTTGGGAAGTTTATTTTTATATTGCTTTTAATATTATACATGAAATACCATGTAATTAGATCTCTCTAACCATTCTCAATTTTCTGTTCTGCTTTTTTCAGATCTGTTATATGTCTATGTGGTCAAAAGGGAAACTGTCCTTTGTCTGAAGTGAAGCAGGACCTGAAGCATGTATCTCAGATATACCTGTTGCTCTCTGGGTCCAGAAATGGTCTGATTCAAGAGGGCAAACTGACCCTGAAATCTCCTATGCAGTCACATAGAATGTGACTCTGGACTCCAGACCTGATTTACTGTTGTCATAGCCCTTAGGACCTTCTTTTTTTTTTTTTTTTTTTTTTTTTTTATTTATAAATGTTTTT
>VFFE01007253.1:203679-261798 GCA_008921705.1 Burhinus oedicnemus | reverse complement strand
GTTCCCCCCCGGCCCGTCGCCCCTGCCCGCCTGCCGGTGAGCCCACTGCTAGCCGCGGGTCGGGCCTCCGGCTGATTGTTTTTACACACACGAAAAAATAATTAATATCGCTAGCTGGAGACAGCGACAGTCAGTCTTGGCGGGGGGAGCAGCAGAGCGCTTCGGCTCCGGTCAGACCTCTCTGAGGAAACGGAGAAAATGAAGCCGGAACGAGGTAAATGGTTTATCAAGCTATTTCTTTTTGTTTTGTTCCTAGGATTAGAAGTAGCCTGGTGTTTCGGTGTTATCGCTCTATTTCCTTATCACCTTCTCTGTCGTTTTGGGGGATGGGAGAGAATCCAGGTACTGGGGTTCAGGTCGGGAGTGGTGGTGGTGGTGTGAAGGCAGCCTCCGAGGGGGATCAATAGCCCGGTGTCCTGCCTGCCCTTCGGCTTTCCATTGTCTTGGCTGGCTGGAAGGGAGGCAAACACCCTGGCAAACTCGTTTCGCTCGGGGAATGCTGCAGTTTGCGTGTCAAATACAGCCGGCTCATCCGCACAGAGCTGCAGTGCCGAGGCGAGAGTCGGGCAAAGGCAAATCGGGCATGGGCAGACAATGCCGGCACATGCACAAAAATGTCAAAATGTAGCTGAAAAACACCCTGAAAATAACTGTAACTTCCATCTGTGTTGTTTTATAACCTGACAGTGAGGTTTATTCCAGTTATAAAGGAGATGTATCATGACACGCATGCTGAAATATTAATTTTTCGCGATCATTTGGTTACTATCTTATCTGGATTACTGACATCTGTTTTTACAGAAAAATAAAGTCGACTGTGTATGTGTATGTTTATAAAAACACTTCAGCTCTTTTGCAGTATAGCAACAGCTGCTGATGCCCCTAGAGTTGAGAATATGTCATGACTTCTATTTTGATCCACATGAGCAGTGATTATCGATTCCTGTTAGTTAAAGCAAGATTTTTTATTTTAAACAAATCTTATCTTATCGTAGAACTCTGACTGTTAATCAAAAAAACCGTCCTTGCTTAGATATTTAGGTTTCTTAAAGTTTTGGTGATTCTACTGTTTACCTGGTTGTTTTAAGTTTTAAAAACACATTCTTTTTGTGTTATCACTTTGGTGTTTTGAGAAGCACTTTAATACAGCTTAGATATCCGTGTATCAAATACTAACGCTTACACGACATACACATTTAATTAGGTTTGTTAATGACATGTTTGCTAATAGCTACACCGCATAAACGACCACTCTTAGGTGGATTTCTTATATGTATATGTGGTAAAGATTATATGGTGTGACAATAGTATAGAACCAAGCGTAAACATATGCATAAATTAATGGCATTTAGGTACTAGGGATTTGAAATGGGCTCTTTGCTTTCCCCCTTGTTTCTTAATTGCTTAAACCTTCACCAAATCGACTGCAGCAAGGCAGGTAGTTTTTAGAGTCTCTTGAGATTTTGATACCAGACCCTGAAGTTTGAAAACCATTTACTGTCAAGGTGAAATAATTTCAAAATAGCCAGGTAAAACCCAAGTCAATATTTGCAGCTTTAAAATGTTCTGCTGTAGCAGTTCAAAACCTCTATATGACCTTTGTATGTTCTTTTCTTTAATTTTTAGGCAAAAAAAAGTTAGAAAGTTGGAAACATTTTTAGTTGGTGTGTGATAAGTGATCAGATGCCTTTTTTTAACCAGTCTGGTGTAGAGGGAACCAAATTTATAGTGAAAACAAGTTTTTAGGTTGTTGGGTTGCTGTTTTGTGGTTGTGGCTTTTTATTCCTAAGCTGACAGTTAATAAATTGAAATTCCTAGCCATTGTAAAATGTCTGTCGCACACTGGGTGAAACCCTTCAGAAGTAATGTCTTGAAATTCTTTTAAGATAATTAACAAAAATCTTGAAATAAATCACGGATCTTGCCAAATGTTGGAGAGTATCTCCAGTCATTTTAGTAAATACCTCTAGCTTAACTGTGTGCTAATGTCATAGAGCAATACCATGCACAAAGGGGGTTGTGAAAGTGCTGCCTAAATGCCACATGCGGCCTATGGAGGCTCTTAGGAGGCACGAATCATGCAAATGTTTACATGTGCTGCTTTCTGCATAGCAGCTGCACCACAGGACACAAGCAGTCAAGTGTGCAGTCACCTGCTTCCAATCGTCGCAAATTAATAGCACAGGACAGGGGGGAAGCAGAACACTCGGCTTGCCACAGTCTTCACTTTTCTGCAGACCCTCAAAATCCTGAGAAGACTGCAAATCCACACACCAAGTGAAACGCAAAGAAACAGACTTAAAAAGACTTGATTTTTTATTTTTTTCATTCTTACGACTTATATGAGAATCCATTTGGAGCAGAGAGATGTAGTTCTTGTAGTTAGAATTAAACTTAATAAGATTGTAATGCCTGGGCATGTTGGGAGAAGGTATGGTTTAGCCTTTGTCATACTACCAATAAGATTCTTGTTATCACCAGCAAAAATGGGTGGTGTTTTTTTAACAGTGGGAAATGTTATAGAATGTTTTAATTTAAAACAGGAGGAGAGAGGGATGAGTAGAAGTGAAGAAAAGAGGGGAAACTTGGCCCTTGGGTACTTACCTCCCTTTATAATAAGGAAAGTTTGAAAATTATAGCTACAAAGATGCAATATATGAGAGCAGTATGGAGGAGATGGAACATGGAGTGTTGCGTAGCAAACCCATGGAGCAGTTTTGCAAGTGAGGAAGAGAGGTTTGAAAGTGCAGGTAAAAATGTGGACTTATTCCTTTGCCAGGCAGAGGCACAGGGCATTCACAGGACGTGTCTCACAAGCATCGCTCAGGACTCACCTGTCAGGTGGGGTGTCAGTGTGGAAGGGCAGTGATTGCTCTAAGCGCATTCAGATAACTACCTCTATACTAGGTCTAGAGAATGCAGTAATAAAAAAAAATGATGGCTGTGGCTTGGCTTTACCTTTCCTACACTGCCATTCTTAAAGTGAAGTGTTGAAGCATTTTAAAATACAGTGGTTGCATTGCTTCAGCTGAGGCTTCACCAGTGCCAGTGAGAAGAATGATTTATCTCCCTTTCTGACATACAGTATTTTTGGAGTGACGTTTGAGTTTTGGGGGTTTTTTGTCTTTCTGCAGTAACAACATACCAGCTTACCTAGCTTTGATCATGATATCATCACGATTTAGTTTCTGCAGTACAGCTGCCTAGTCAGCTGCTTTGTGTTGCATGTTTGGACCGCTGTTTCCTTTCTCAAGTACAGAGCTTTGCTCTTGCTTCTATTGAACTTCGTTCTAATGACTTCTGATCGCTTCGCCAGTTTATTGAGTTTGGAAGACAGAACTAGACTTCATAGCAGAGTGCTTGCAAACTCTTCCAGTTCAGCTTTGTTCCTAAACTGTATAAACACACTGTTTCACCATCGGAGTTAATGAAAACATTGCATAATGTCAGGGTGATAGCTTACTGCCAAACTCAAACGGCTTGTTATGTACTCTTAGAGTACACTTGGTGCACAACTGGAAAAAATCTTGTGGTTTAGATGAATCTACAGTATAGTCATATTTTACTGTGGGAATGTTACAAGACATCAAAAGTCTTACTATAGTCTAATTAGCTCAGACTTACTGCTCCTTCCTCCTCCCTCCCCCTCACTGCGTGAATGATCAGTTAAAGGAGGAAGACAGGCTTGTTTGTCTCTAAAAGCATGCTGGCTGGTTTTTATCACTTTATTCTAGTCTTTTCTTACTTTTTTATTACCTTGCTTTGTTTATTCCTCTGCTGTGTGTTCCCTGTATAGAGACTATTCTGTTTTCACTTACAAATTAAGCAAAATGCAGTTGTCTCTTACTTTCTGAAGCATTAATTCCCTCCTTGAGATTATCCTAATTTAAAGAAATGGCTTTCTCTCTACAAGAGAGGAACAATCAGTCTGAAGATTGGTTTTTCTCTTCTCCTTCCTTCTTTGCAAGTCAAAGTCAGGATATGTGCCTCTGGGTCTCTTTGTAGTAACTGGGTTAAGAGACTTTCTTCCACCTTATTTGGCGGTTTGGTATGGAAAGAGCTAACTCTTTGGGTTCAACAAAAGTTTGTTTACTACCTCCTGTTGGAACCATAGCTGAAGGATTTCTGGATGTACCTGTGGGGAAAGCTGGAGGGGAGATTAATGAAGATGAACAGTTGATTGAATGCTTTTCTTCTTCAAATTCTTAGGAGGAAGGATGAGGAGGCATGGGATTGGGGGAAAGTGATCTGAACCATTGTGTTTAGGAGTCGTGGAATTAATTGCTAAGTTAGGAGATCTGGATAAGGTCCTTGTTTTTAAAAATAAGGCTTAGTTTTATGCCCTATATCTGTGAAAGATTTTTGTGGAAAACTTCTTAGTGAAGATGATGTGCTACAGCATATGCAGATCAGGAAGTGAAAATATCTCTTGAAAAGGGATGAGTGGTATTTTAGTGCCCTATGTTGCACTGCGATACAGATGCTTTAATTTTATAGTATCTTCTCAGTGAAATGTCACGAAGCACTTAAACTTTTCCATGGTGGAATGATGTAGCCAGTAAACAAAGTAATAAACTGGAAATGAGGTGCTTCCTGCTTAGTGGAGCTGTCACTCCAAAAGCGTTTGGGCAATGCTTCGGGCTTGGTTGCCACAGGTAAGTGCAGGTTGGGTGATAATGAGCTGGATGGAGGTGACGCTGCTCCCTGGCCCGGGAGGAAGCCGTGCTGGCAAACACGCTCCGCCATGCAGGGGCACGTGCCAGAAGGTGTGTGTGGCAAGGGAGGATAGCTCTGATGGGCAGGAAAGGGTCGGGCAGGGGGTGTCTGCTTTTCCTATCTGGATTACTTTCAAGTCTTGCTTATAAGTATCTAAAGGGTGGGTTGAAGGAGGATGGAGCCAGACTCTTTTCAGTGGTTCCCAGTGACAGGACGAGGGGCAACGGGCACAAGTTGGAACATAGGAAGTTCCATTCAAACCTAAGAAAAAACTTCTTTACGGTGAGGGTGACAGAGCACTGGAAGAGGCTGCCCAGGGAGGTTGTGGAGTCCCCTTCTCTGGAGATTTTCAAGACCCACCTGGATGCAGTCCTGAGTAATGTGCTCTAGGCATTCCTGCGTCAGCAGGGGAGTTGGACTAGATGATCTCTGGAGGTCCCTTCCGACTCTGAAAATTCCGTGATTCTGTGAAAACCAGCTTATCCTTTAAAAGAAAGAAAAACTAAAACTGGTCAGGATAAAAAAAACCAACCAAACTGACAGGTGGTCAGGATATTACATTCAGATTCCATTTATAAGACATGAAGCCATCTAGCCCTAATCTTCGGGGAGATCAGATTTGTCCTGATAACACATAATATATAGATGCAGTGGATAAGGATGAGTGAACAGGAATGTAAGCCTTTTTTTTTTTTTTTTAATTGAGGGTAGAGTCTAGATTCTTTCAATACAACTCTGCCCTTGTACCCAAGACATGGGAATATATGCTTTTTTATTAAATTTATACTACAAAAATTTAACTTAGAAGAATTCTTAGCGTTTAGGTTCTTAACTTTTTTTTTCCCAAAAAAACCCCTAAATCTAAGGATACTCATTTGTAGAATTGGAAAATCTTAAATTTTGGTTTGAAATACCTGCTTATGTTAAAGTTTTCCTACCTGTTCTGCAACTCATACCTAGTGTTGACAGCGAGGCAAATCCTCCCATTGTAGAAGTAGTTCTTGGGTTGGAAGAGTGCTTTTATCCATGTTCAGTAGTGAGAGTTCTTCACTGCGTGGCTGTTCCTCAGGGAGAACAAACCATACTAGTAACACCTTTGCCATTTTCTTTTTGTTTGGTTGGAGTTGTCCATACTAGCTGCCTTCAGAGGGGCTCTTGTTGCTAAACCAGATGCTGCTGGAGTGGCATTTAGGTGGATATTTTGGGGCTTGTGGATATGCCAAGTCCATAGGCTTGGGATATATAACTGACCCTTCTGACCGTATTCTTTACTTGCTGAAGTGAGAAACTTTGGCATGCCAGATCAGATCCCTGGCCTGAAACATATTAGATTGGACTTAGTTGTTAAGGGCAGTGTTGAAACTATTATTGGATCTGAGGTCTGCCAGCTTCTAAATGTTTTTAAAAATAAGCTAACATTTATAAATACAGATTCTCATGAGAGATGCGAGTTTGTTGCCAAATGAAATTCTGCTTATTAAAATTAGAAATCTTTTGTGAAAACAGAGTAACTGACGGGAACAAACCAGCTATATGACGTTTGTTAAAAGAACTTGCTCTTTCTACTTCACTGTTTACAAAATGTTTCTTTGTTATTTTAACAAATGTCTACTAATAGCAACTGTTAAATTGTGGTGAAATAGCCATAGCCTTTTATCCTATCAGTAACAAGTTAACAGCCCGGCAGTTACTAGCTGTTCCTTTAGTCAATAAGGTCTTGCAGTTTAACTGTAATTATAGCTCTAATAACTACTTTCTCCACTCTGATGTGATACTATGTTTTTTAGATTTTTGAAGGTGTCTCGCATCGTTGTCTTTCGAGGTGGTAGTACATTGTTCAGTCTTTGCAGGTCATTTGTATTTAATGTTTAGACAGAAGCCACTTTTTAAGTTGTTTTAGAAGTGCATGTACAATTGCACGGTTACCTTTGCACTACCGAGTACAAAAACTTCATGTATAAGTAGGCAGTTAAGGATGTCTATAAACCTGGGTTAATGCAAGTACAGAAGAGTGCCTCTTGGACTTGGGTAGGTAGTTGGACTTTGGAAGACTTCACATTTGTTACATATTCCTTTTTCTGCTTGTCTGGTGCAGAGTGGGATGAATATAGCCATAAGCACACAGCCAAAGCCATGTGCAGTTATTCTTGATCTGCATGCATAACAGTACCAAGATTGGAAGAGATATTTTTTTATAAAGGCTACTCATAAACAGTATAATTGAGTTGTAAGAGCCATGAAAATTCTCCAGCTGTTCTTAACAATTCAGTGTTATTCTGACCAAATAAAATATTTATACTTAAGTTGCTTGTATTAATGTATTTTCTTCCTTGTTAAATGGGCCTGGCTAGTTCTTTTCGCTAGTGATTGTTGCATTACCTTTTAATGTTAGCTTTGGGACCAAAACTATTTAAAGTTGCTATCTGGGATGGTGTTACTACATTATGTTGACTCAAAATGCAAAGATGTAATGGGATAGTACGAGGATGTTCTCAGGGATAATTTTGAGAAGGGCTGTATATGAATCAGTGGAGGCAGATGAACACATGGGGAAGGAAGCACTCTGCATATGTGAAATACTAATGACACTTCCATGGGTGTTCTGAAGGGAAGAACACTTATTAAGAATAAAGGTGAACAAAATAGTCTTACTGAGAAATCTTGTGGACAACTTTGTTTCTTTTAAGAACAGTAAGAGGATTTCTTCAGCTCCCCCCATACACATTTATTTTGATTTGACAATTTTTCATTTTGTGGGAAGAATCCAATCTCTCTCTGCCCAGGTATGTAGTACTCAGTAACTGCGGGACACTTACACTTTTCTCTTAGCAGTGATCAATGCATTTCCTAAACCTATGGTGAAGTATGACTTTTTGTTCCTAGGGAAAAAACAAGTTGGATTCTCTTCTGAGGTATAATAAAAAACCCGAATGTATCTGAAATAAGGAATCTCTGGTTACACACGTGCCATGTCATCTGTTTTATATCGTGTATCCTGTGAAGTTAGTGATTTTTTAATTTTTTTTCCATTAAGATCCCTGGGAACCAGGTGGGTAAGTCAGTCCATTTTAGTCTGTGAATATCTTTAGTGAGACTACAAGCAGGTGACTGCTTATGCTAGTTTAACCTCTTAATGGTGCTGTGCGTGCAGAGATTCCTTTTGCCCACTGATGAGCCTTCAGGATTTCTAGGGCATGTTTCATACTTCTCTGCGCTGCAATAAATTAAGCTGCTTTCTCAGGGTGCTGTGCAAGTATCATCTTGTCGTTGGGTATAATGGGGGAGGGAAGGGCAGAGGGAGAATTTCAGCGAAGAGTTGAGGATGGCGAGTATTAGCCCGTATCCTCAATACAGTCAGGACCATGGTGGGGGGGTGGTGATGGTTGCTTCTGAGGGTCAGGGGAAGAAGAAGAGGTGTGGGAAGAGCTGCTGTGGTCAGCGCACTCTTTTTTTTCAGAGTGGTGGGATGCCCTTCTGCCTTGCCAGGTATTGTTCTCCTTGGTTCCCTGCCAGGGCACTGGCCCGACAACGTCAGTGAAAGCAGCCATGGCTCACTCACGCTTTCAGGCAGGTCAGCAAGTTTGGTCTGCAGACTTAGAGGAGCAGAGAGGGTGGTTAAGAGTGATATCTGAGGAAATGTCTGTGATGACTAGTCGCTGAAGGCATAACTTCTGTGTTAGCAGAGTGAATTTTTGATATGTTGTGGTGATGCTTTGTGCAGTTTTCTGTCAAGTCACAAGTATCAGTGCATTTTCTTTGCACATTAGCTCTGAATAGTTACAATGCAGCCCCAGTAAGACATCCTATTTACTTGCTCTTTTTTGTTACAGCTTTTTTAGTCAGGCTTTTTATTCTGTTGAAGTAGTTGGACTTGGGTGTAGGGGGGAAAAGAACAGATGCATCAGGAAGAGAAGAGCTTTAGTAAATATTCCACTGATGTGGAGTAAAGGAGGAGGAGTTTCCTACCAGTAGGAAATGAACAGGGACAAAATTGTCAAGAGCAGTATGGGCTGGGAATGCACGGATAGGGGAAAGGGATTAATATCAACACTCATGCTGCTCAAAGGTAAATCCTTTTTTTGTCTGCTGTATTATTCTTTAAGCAAGACTCTTTAAGCATATTTCCTCTGCGAGCTTTCCCGCTTCAGGTGCCTTTTAATGAAAAGTATGTCTTTGTTTTGCTTTATTTTGAAGGGGAAACAGCTTCTTCCTTTTGAAGCACGTGCTATTCAAATGGCCAAAGAAACTTTGTTTACCATGGAGAAGCCATGAGAAACAATGTATCTGGAGGACTAGAACAGGAGGAGAGGGCTGGGTGATGACTGCTACCATAACGATGCTAGTGGCAGTACTCCCTATGCAGGATGTTCAGACAGTGTAACTGCTTACACCACGTTAGTGCAAGGAAGTTATGGAAGACCCCTTTTAGAAGTGTGCGTGCTGTTAAAAAGTGAATGAGTGGAACCAAGTAGCCAGCATATGGAGCTGAAACAGGAGGAATAGTTGATAACACTAGAAAAATTTGAAGGTAAAGATCAGGAGATCAGCGTAAAACTGCTAGAATACACATCTGCCTCAGCTTACATCAAGCCATTAAGTTCACTAAAATTGGCGTAACTGGATATTATTGTACTGCCTTTGGAGGTTTTCTACTGATAGTCTCACTGATTTAACAAGTTTCTGTGAGAAAGTATTTTGGATCTGTTGGAGAGGAAAGGTTAAGTGATGCTGCTCGATATGTATTGTGTGTTCTTTCATCCTGTCTTCCTTTTGAGACTATATAATAATGGCCTTCAGTTTCATAAATGTTTTAGGACTCTATAAGCTGGTTGTATTCATTCTCAGTTAAGCTTTTAGTATGAAATGTGAAGCAGCTTTATGATCTGCACTGATTTTGGTTTAAAATCATAGTGGAACTATTAGCACCTGATGCTTTCAACTTTTTGAGATGTGCTGTAGACTGTATGTACTCTTCCTTACTCATGAAATTTGATTTTTAAACATCAGAAAAAGGAAAGCTATACATAAATTATTAAAACTGTGGATGGTATATCTTATCAGCTCTTTAACATGCATTGCAACATCAGGAACTGAGCTTAGCTTTGTTCTGAGGAACTGAGCATCTGAGGGGGAAGAAGGGGAACAGGGTTGTCTACATGAGTGCTTAGTGTTTTTATATTCTGCAAATTAATAGCTCAATCCAAATGATTGTTTCAAGCAACGGATGCATTGGTAGAAATGTGCTTTTATTTTTAGCTTGTCTCTGCAGCTAGGCTGTGTAAATATAAGGTGCCATGAAGTCACTTATGCTTCACTCCTTAGGGGTTGCGTGCACACGTTGCTTTTCCTGCACAAGGCAGGGCTGGAATCTGAACTAGAGTGTTTTTCTGAACCAGCTTGTTACTAGACATCCTGTGCTTTGGCACGGCCCTCCAAAGGCTGAAGTTGGGTGTTTTTTGTAACATAGGGATGATGCCAGTTATGTCTACTGGCAAGTGTCGCTGAATTGATGCGTACTTGGCTTGATATTGAGATGAACCATGCTTGGCTGGGATTTCCTGCTCTGTGAAATGTGTAGGACTGCTAATTCCGAAAGGTTGTGTTGGATGAAATCCATTCTTATCAAGACCTCATCGTTTTTTATTTTAATAAGTGTTATCCTGTTTGTGGCAGAAGGTGGGTTAAAATGCAGTCTGTTTATCTTGCTTATTGTTAGTCATTTTGCACAGTATTAAAACTGCAAAGGTATTAGTAGTATTTTAAGTGCAGCTGCTTTATGATGGCAGAATATGCAGCTTAGGATAAAGTACTATGTATATCTCTCTATGCTACTGTATTCTCTTATGTTCAGTCACACTAGCAATGTCCTGTTATCATAGGTATCTTGTGCCTCTGCTGGAGTTTGTGGAAGAATACAAGATCAAACCGATAAATGAGTAGCATGCTTCAAGGTGGGTTTTGTTTGGTGGAATTTCTAATATTGTAATTTCTAAATTTAGTGTTTTATTAGGCCAGATGCATCCATTTCTGGGGTGTTCTTCCACAAATACACACAGAGCTCAGCTGTGTATATCTAGGGATGGCTTAAGACAGTAAGTTTAAAAGCTGGAGTGTCAACATGCTGTCCTACTTTTACTGTATTTGAAGAATATCAGGTGTGAAAAGGATCTTTGTGGTTGCGCTCCAGTAGCCCAATGTGGGGAGACTGTTCAGGAGCATTGTGGTGGGTAGGTATGCCTGTCATCTAGAGCCAGCTGCTCCTCACTAAAACATTGTTAGTTGGCCTGTAAAAACAACTGGGTGGCTCCTGAATGCTGTCTCTGCCAGCCCCCAAGGGAATTGGCTCAGGGTTGCTGCTTCTGCCTCTTGTTAGCAAAACTTCTAAACATACTGTGTTTACCAATGTGATAAATATTCCTCTTACCCCTCTCATTCCTCCCATAGATACTGAATAACTTTCATAGAAAATCATCTGAGTACTTTTTTCAAAGGCTAGGTGGTAGCTCGATTAAGAAAACTTGAAACTGCTTTTTCAGACAACTGTGTAAACTATAGTGTTTTTGTAGAAGTAAATGTTCCATAAAAGAAAAATACTTGAAAAGCAAACTGAGATAAAATACACAGGAAGCTTGAATGTCAGTGACTAATGAAATGGTATGTTTTGCGTATAACTTTCTGTAAGGCACTATCTGTATCTACAATCTTTAAATGGGCCGACTAAAAGGTATCCAACCTTCCTTGGATAAAATGTCTACTTAAAAATCTGGTATAGGCTATGTTTTCTTGCAACCACAGCTAAATGATACTGCTGTATAAAATGTGAGTGGGGAAAAGTCATTGTTCTGTGAAGTAAGTAGCATGTTTCCCATGCTCTTGAATGGGTTAGTGAGTGCTACTGGATTTTGAATGTGGTTGTGAAGTCTAGTTTGATCTGGACTTCTCATAGTTTCATGTCATCTAATTACAGAACAAGAGTTTTATTCTTGTTTTGTGACGTGGCTAGGCTAAGAGTAAGATATTTTTTTTTCAGTGCTGATTATGTTAATATGGTGAATGTCATCTGACTTCAGTTTTTGCAAATAGAATTGTAGAATACCAGGTTGGAAGGAACCTCAAGGATTGTCTGGTCCAACCTTTCTTGGCAAAAGCACAGTCTAGACAAGATGGCCCAGCACCCTGTCCAGCTGAATCTTAAAAGTGTCCAATGTTGGGGAATCCACCACTTCCCTGGGGAGATTATTCCAAGGGCTGATTGTTCTCAGTATGAAAAATTGTGTCCCATCAGACTCTCCCCAGGAGTAACTTGTACCCCTTACCCCTCCTCTAGTCTTTTCCTTCCATATGACTCCTTGTAAAAAGGGAGTCTCCAGCTTCTTTGTAGCCACCCTTTAAATGCCAGAACGTGGTGATAAGGTCTCCCCTAATCCTTGTTTTCTCGAGGCTGAACAAACCCAATTCTCCCAGCCTTTCCAATAGGTAAGAACTGGGTGAAGGCGTTCAATGCAGGCAGCGTGTTGTTCAGACTGCACCTGGAATAATACGTGCGGTTTTGAGACTACTCTCTTAAAGCAACTTCATAAATTAGTCCCCAAAAGTGCCCACTGACAGATTGAGGAGGGGCATGATAAATGCTGAAGTGGGGAGCTCGCCGGGTGGCTTTAAGAGCCGCAGTACTGCGAGGAGAGCTGGCCGGGGGGGGTCCTCCCCTGCGTGGGCTCTAAGGGTCGGAGGGAGGAGGCGGCGGAGAAAGCGGGGACCCACAGACAGACACACACACACACACACGCTACCGCCTTTTTGCGCCCCAGATGTCCACATTGCTCACCTCGCCTGCCCTGCTACCGCGGGGCTGGCTCCTCACGCCCGGTGCTGCGGGCGAACACCGGGGGGGGGCCGGGCCGGGCCGCCGAGGAGGCCGGCGCTCGCCCGGCGGGGCCAATCGCCGCCCGGCCCTGTTGCTATGCGCGCCCCTACTCTGCCTCCTTTGTGGGAGATGCCGTGGGCACCCACCCGCGGCGGCGGCGCGGCGGCGGGGGCGCAGGGCCGCGCCGAGAAGGTGCGTACCGGCAGGGAACCGGGCTCCGCCGCTTCCCCCCCGCGGCTCCGCGGGGCCTGGCTGCGGCCCCCGCGCCCCCAGCCGTGGGGTGTCCGTGGGTGATGTGGCTGGGGGGACGGACGGACGGAGGGGGGCTCCCGGGTTGGGGGGGGGCGTGCGGGGGGAGGGTTGGAGGCCGGTAGCACCGGGCTGGCCGGTCTTCCCGGGCTTGGGACAAGTTCAAGCTGTGTAACCGTGAGAGTAATCTGCAGGGTTTTGGTGGTGGTTTTCTGGAATCCGTCTGTGCTGAAGTTTGCCTCTCCGGTCGAGCTGCAGAAGTGTGCTGTACTTCGTCTGTAAATAGTTCCTTTAAAAAAAAACCAAACCCAAACAGTTTCGCCATATGTTCTTCCTTTCGTTTACTGAGCCTACGAAAGGTTGGGTTTTTGTGAGGTCTTTTCTTTCAACCTGCCTTTAAAGGGAAGTAATGCACAGCCTAAAAATTAACTCTGTTAACTCATTACATTGTTAGGGCAAGAGTATTAAACGGCCTGGAACAGGAGGGAGGTATTTTTAAGCCTTAAAAGTGAGACGTCTAGTTAAGTGTCAAATGAGACAACAGTTGTAGCCATATGTAACTGCTTGACTCTTCATTGTTATGGAGGAAAAAAAATATCTCCTCCTCCTCCCAAAAACACCCTGAAGCTTAACTGAGTTTCTTCTGTGCCTTGTTATGTAGGTCAAGTTTCTCTTTTTTTTTTTTTTTTTCTCTCGCCAGCAGGAGGAAACTATTACAGTATTTTGATTTCTGCTAGAAACAATGCATGAAAGCATTATCAGCCCTTTGCCACTACTTGTTTGTCTTGCGGCAAATGAAGCTGATGCAAATATGTCAGCTTTGGGGGCAACTAAAAATATGTATTTTTAATTAGCAGCTTACTGGTTGCTCAACTACATGCTCTGTTTAAAGCTAATTAAATAGCATACTGAACGCAATGCTGAATTGAGGATTATCCATTCCTTTTTATGCAAACCTGTTCTCTAAAAATGCAAATGTTGTTCCGACCAAGTGCTTGCATACATTTTCATCCTGGGTCTAGAGCTTGTTGGTATTCCTCTGAAAGGTACCCGAGCTCTACCTTAAGCGAGCCTGCTGACATTAGATGTTCACCCCCTGATACAGGAGGAACAATTCCACTAGTGTACTCTCGTGGTTTGTGTGGGAATACTGGTTTTGAATCACTGAAGTATTGCTTTATAAAGTAGTAAGGAATTTTTGAGAGGACAAAGTGAAACTTCATAATTGTGTATATTAAATTTTAAATGTGTTACTTTAATGCCTGCCATTTTGCTTTGTAGAAAATTACCATATATTAGGAGAGAGGGAGGCAAACTAGATTCTTGGCTGAAATTCTGTTAAGCCTTTAAATTTTGACCCTACATAACTTTTTATTCTTTTGAGTACCAGAAGACTATTAAAGCTTAATAACATGACTTACAATGTGGAAACTTGTAAATAGCTGAATTGTGTTGTGTGACACAGTTCAATTCTAAAACTATCAAAAATGTTCTATTGTTTTATGCATTCAAAATTCCGTAGTAGGCTCTGGTGTCCATTTTGAAATGAGCAGTCTTTTATACAGCTTGAGAGTTGTAATGTCCTCATTTATCCTCCCAAATAAAGTTTGAAAACAATTTTATGGGCCTGGCCATTCTCCCAGAATTTTTTTAAATGAGAAGCATGTATTGTCTCTTTTGTAACTTTTTTACTTTTGCAGGTTACTGTTTAACCACTTAAGGGCAGGCCTTGTAGGTGAAGGTTAATACCATTGGAAAAATTACCCGAGGAGCTTCATGCAGCTCCACCATCATCAATTTCAGCTCAGTTCTTTCAGAGCTCTTTGCGTTTCTGATGAAGAAGTACAATCTCTGCCTTTGGTCTGCTGGCTTTATTCCTTTCCTTCCACCCCACCCTCTAAATAATCTGGACTGCAAATACTGAAACAAACCTACCAAAGATGGAGGTAGCCTCACTAGCTAGGAGGAGGATTTTGGGTGGTCAAACATGTTCTGACAAAGTTCCACAAGATAAATTACCCACCGCTTAGATGACAATGAACAGGTTGTAACATCAAAGTTTTGAGAGATGAAGTAAGAAAGCACAAAGAGAAGATGAATGCAGAAAGGAACTGCAGTAGAAGAGGTCAGATGTCCTGAAAATAGTTTGCTCTGGGCTTTTTGTGTTGTCTTTTTCTTTATTTCAGATAAAATAATGGGATTCTTAATCTACATTCCTCACCTGAGGACACTTCCTAACAAGTCCTATGCTTTTTTTTCTGTGTGCTTTTTTAAGTACCCTCATAGCTAGTTCTGTTCTAGCAGCGGTGCTACAGTAGTTTCCAGCTTGTAGGTGTGATTTCTAACTGACATGATGTTGTAATAAAGTTATAAGACTATCAGCTTCTACTTAACCTGCATACTATATATCTAATGTTTAATGTGTTGTCCATTAAAATAAAATTCTTGAATTCTTGAGTGTTTCTATCTCTTCTCCTTGTGAATATTCTTTAAAAGCTTTATTATTAACAGTGCATTTGCACTGTTTGGTTTGTTTCTCATTTTCTTGATTTTCAGTTATTCTGGGGAAATTAAAAAAAAAAACAAAACAAAAAACCAAAAAAAACCAAACAACAACAAAGGCAGCTCAGTGTCATTAGTAGGTGCCTTGCATTTAGGTAGAAAATGTGCTTAACAGTTCTTCCCCAGTGTGACTGTATTTATCTTGGGCTTAGGTATGCCATCAGCATTTGCATAGCGTCTTGGAGCTGAACCAAGTCTCTGGAGTTGACATGGTTTGATAGTCAGAAAGCTGCCCTGGATGTAATTCACCAAGCCTTCACATGTGAATTTGAATATCTGTAATGGAGACTTTTCCTGAACGTGCTGGAAAAAAAAACCCCAAAACTTTTCAGACACTTCTAGACTGTTTAGTTGCATCGTTCTCACTGGAACCAGAAGTAACGAAACAGCCTGGGCTCTTGTTTTGATACACTATCGTGTGGGTCTCTAAACCATTGCATTATATCAGCTCTGTCCTGTGCAGGTGTGGTTGTATCTACCAATTCTTTCATCTTCGTAGAATCTGAAAAGGCATCTTAGCCTGTCTCTGTGGCAGGTCTTGCCACACTGAGATTGCTAGTGCATGTGACAGGCCGCTGGTCTGCTTGTCATCTAAATGAAGACTAGCCTGGAAAATACTGTCTTGTTATTTGGATGTGTGAATTAGTCTTCTGATGCTCTGCAACCCTTTCCATATTCCCACATAAACACTTTTCAAATTTTTCTTCCACTTTATATGTTCGGAGGATCTGAGCTTTACTGGCTGTGCCTGTGACGAGAATGCTCTTAGCATATGTGATGCAGCATTTCCTTGTTAAATGACTGAAACAAGGACTTCCTGCTGAAGGCCTCTTACTTGCTCCTAATATGACTGTTTCTTTCACTGTTCCTATTTTGTCATTGCATAGCCTCCCACTTTCTTCTGAGAGCATGATGAGTGAGGAGCAACAAGAGTGGCCTGCTCTCCTAGGATTAGATTGAGAAAGAGTCATTATTTTGCTTTGGGTCAGAGATTTGAATTAAGATGGTGAAGTCAAGATAAGGTAAAAGGTTTTTAACTCCAAAATTCTAAGCTTGGAAATGTGAGAACTAAGTTTTTGTTTTCTTCATATATACAGCTAGTAGACAAATATATTTCAGATCTTAGAGGATAATAAGGTCTCCCTGGAGCCTTCTCTTCTCCAGGCTGAATAATCCCAACTCTCTCAGATTGTCCTCATAGCAGAGGTGCTCTAACCCTCTGACAATCTTCGTGGCCTCCTCTGGACTTGCTCCAACAGGTCCATGTCCTTCTTATGTTTGGGGCCCCAAGAGCTGGACACAGTACTGCAGGTGGGGTCTCACCAGAGCGGAGTAGAGCGGCACAATCCCCTCCCTCGACCTGCTGGCCACGCTGCTCTTGATGCAGCCAAGGATATGGTTGACCTTCTGGGCTGTGAGCACACATTTTTGGCTCATGTCTGGCTTTTTATCCACCAACACCCCCAAGTCCTTCCTGGCAGGGCTGCTCTCAATCCCTTCATCCCTCAGCCTGTACTGATACCAGGGATTGCCCTGACTGAGGTGCAGGACCCTGCACTTGGCCTTGTTGAACCTCGTGAAGTTCACCCGGGCCCATTTCTTGAGCTTGGCCAGGTACCTCTGCATGGCATCCTGTCCCTCAGGCATGTTGACCTCACCACTCAGCTTGGTGATAAGTGTATGCGTTTTCCTTGGTGAGAAAGGAGAATATTGACCAAGTGTAAGTAATGGTGGTCATCCTACCTGAAAGATAACTGAGCCCTCAGATGAATTTCCACATTAATTAGGAGCTTTACAAAAGGGGCGAAGGTGGGGAGTTAGATTGGGCAAACTTAAATAGCAAGCACCAGCACTAACAAGCAAGACTGTTGTTAAATAGTTAATAACAGATGGCTGAACTTCTGATGCAAATGATCAGACAGAACAAGAGAAGTTCTCTGCATCCTGACCCAGAGACTCCTTGCTGCTGCCATGGCAACTAACACTTTTATTTTTCTCTCCAGTTTTAGCAAAGTTTATGGAACTGAAGATGACTTGTTGGTTTTACAACTTTAAAATAAATTTTAAAAGGCAAAGCAGACCAGCTGGAGGAGGAGAAAACATAAACTAAGAGAATGTGGATATGAATTCCTAGAGGCCTTGAGTATTTTAGTTCCTATAAGATCTTTTCTAAATGATGTCTGAAGGACTGTATACTTTAAAATGCCTGGCAGTTAAAGCATTAGTTTAAATAGAAAGTTTATAATCTAAGTGGATCTATCTGAATCCTTTTCATTTAACTTAACATGAAAATTACCGACCGCAACTAGAATAGCATCTCAAGGGGGAAAGGGAGAAGGGAGTACAAAGCTGTGTGTATCTGGCCTGGGCATGGTACAGAGGAGCAAGGCAGAACCTGTAGTCTGTGGGGTGGCTGTGGCCTTTCATCTGACTTGCACTTGCAGCCAGGCTTTTGTCCTCCTCTGTGGGAGTAGGAGAATGTCACTTTAGGACAGTGGAGATCTGTAGCGGGGGCCACAGAGGGGGTTGAAGCTGTTTACCACTGGACGAGGTGGGACCTTCTCTGCTCCTTTGGTGCAATTGACTGGGAGAGTGTTCTGAGAAATACTGCTACAGCCCTACTTTGTCCACGCTCTCTTTGCGAAGGTGCTTGCCTTTGGCTGCTGTGAGGGTGCTAGAAGGACCCCGAGTGCTATCTTTCTTATCTGCTATAGCAGAGTTACTCTACAGTTCCTGTACCTACTATAGTTAAATTCAAAGCAGAAGGTTCAATATCTCTTTTTGGGATATAGACTAAACTTTGTGGCACTGAAACTACTGGAGGGAAGTGCTTCTGAGGCAGGTTTTGATCTGGTCCCCTGGGAAAGCTGTGAACAAGTCTGTGTACTACTGAACACACGTCACTTCTCATAAAGCGTAAACAACCTGTTGTAAGTCTGTTTTATCAATGCTGTTAAGAACATGTAGTTTCTTCAGCTCTTGCTGGTTTTGTGAGGTACATCGGTGCCTGTGGGTCTTACACTACAACAGTGGCTTCTTTACAGAATGCAGCCCTTCATGTGGATGTGTACCAAGCCACTGTATTCTCAAACTATATTTCCAGCAGTATCATATTGCTGTGTTTGATTGTCTAGATGGATCAAGGAATTCTAAAGCCTCCAGGTGTATAACTCAGTCATAACATTACTTTTAAAGAGAAGGGAAGAAAATTCATGGAGTTCTTACGTGAAGATTATTATTTGTTGTTATCTGTGATACAAATTGAAGCACATTCGGGTATCAAGTTTTGCTGGGTATTATACAGGCATGGAAGAAAAGACCATCCTCACCTCAGACCTCGTGCAAGTATCAAACACGAAATCAATGACTTCCAACAGAGGGCTATAAGGAAACAAAGGGATAATACTGATGAGACAGATAAACTGTGCTCCCAGCATACAGGCTAACAAGCCTTTATCACTGTAACAGAGAAGCTGGACAGCAGAGTCATTTTGCATCAAGTGTGTTCTTCCCAGCTATAGGACGACACAGCGGTGAGGCAGTACAAGTGATTAAAGTAATCAGAGTCTAATTGGAAGTTTACTGTGATAGTGAGTGGGAGACAACAGGAATGGTGGTAAGCCATGGAAGATCTTGAAAGTTGTTTGTTTGTTTGTTTGTTTGTTTGTTTGTTTTAAAAAAAGTCATTTGCTTGTTATGAAAGGTGATGTTTTGAGAGGCAAAAAAGACAACAGGAAAATAAGGTTTCCTGTTAGACACGGACCAGACATACCTTCCTCACAAGGCTGGATGCTGGTGAGGCATAATCTTTTCTATGTCTTTTTCACACTCATTTTTGGCGATGAATTTCATGAGAAATCCTGCAGGCACCACTGACACTTCCCCGAGCAGGCAGATAAGGCGCTGCCATCTGCTAGCTGCAGCCCAGGTGGCATTCACGTGGGCTGTGACCGGCCTGGAGGTCCCCACTGGCAGGGCCTGTTTCCAGCTTCATTGCAGCTTGGACTGTGAAGAATGTATCTCTGAGAAAAATCTTATGATTTCAGACCGTGTTTTTCCATAGTCAAGAGTAAAACCAACTTATGCTGAAAGCAGTTCTCTAAATGCTATTTCCTAGGGATCTAACCCAGCAATAAGTGTGTAGTGAACCCAATTCGCACGTTTTTCTGGGGATAAAGAGGGCAGGTTTCTTGTTGTCTGGATTCCCGTGCCAGATTCTGGTCCTTTCAAGATCAGCCACTAATTCAGATGGTAAGAATAAAATGTTCTGTGCTAAAAATCTCTCAGATATGTTTTTTATTAGTTCTTGAAGATAAGTGATTGCAAAAGCCAGCTGTTTACAGTAATGACCAGTGTAGTCATGTAAACTTAAAATCTTTTTGACTATACTCTTCTACACTTCTTTATTATCTCTTAAAAAAAGTTCCTCTTCCTCCAACAAAGTTACACATTGTTGTCACTTGATAGTAATTAAATTTGTTTTCTTTATTGATTTCTAATAGAAAATCTCTGTATAATCTTTTTGGTAACTGAAAGGGTTGACAAAACAACTAGGTCTATCAGGCACTTGGATCCTGTAATGTTTGTGGGGCTGCTGCTTTTGTCTGATGCTCAACCTGAGCATTCACAATAATTTATTAAATCTATTAAACCTGAGAAGTGGGCAAATCCTTAATGTTACCTGAACTATGCCAGTAGCTGATGAGTAGCAGATAGTGACTTTTTGGCATTTCTGAGCTGAAGGCAGCTTGGAGCAATTGTCCCTAAAAGAAAGTCATTTTGACATCTTCTGATTTAAGTTTCATTGAATATTTACTTTGGACATTAATACCTTTTCTGCTGGTCCCAAGTTCAACTCCCCCCTCCTCCCCCCCCACCCCGTGTACTTTTGATTAAGTATATATTTGCAAGTTATTGAGGAGGAACTAAAGTTGGGGTTTATTTGTTTATGTCTTTTCTTATGTCAGTTGGTTTTGCACAGAATACAAAAGAGGCTGTGGAGGGCCTTGGATAAAAGCTGCTGTTCTTCATACGCTGCTTGTGTATGCTATTTTTAGTGTAGTGTTTTGTTTTGCCTAATAATTTATTGCTCTGTCTCTTGACTCACAGGTCACCTGATTTTAGAGCATGCAAACATAGAGGTTGGATCCTTTACTATCCTATAAACTGTTAGTTTATCTTGAGGAGCAGGATGCTGCTGCTGCTGGTGAGATTGGGTTGGAAGTGGTTGTGGAGGGATGAGCCCTGTCCCTTCGGTTCTCTGGAAAGTATGTTCTAAGAATATGCAGTACAGGGTGTTACAAAACACACGTGCAACCAATAAACTCAGAGCGGAGGCCAGGGATGATGGGTGACTCGAGGTCAGCGCTGTGCAGGGAGACTTGCCTGCTGGCCCTCACCATGCCTGTCTTCACTCCGTGCCAGCAACGGCGCAGTCATCCATGAACTCACTTTTTCCCTTGGGAAGGGAGAATTGTTTTGAACAGATACGTTATGAATACACCGCTGTTATTCTTGCTCTAGTAGTGTTAATTTTGGCACTTCAGACGAGCATCTTGCATCTAGGATTGTCATAAAGTTATTTTGTTCCACGAGGCACCCAGTGGCTGGATGTTCCCGGTAGCCTTCAAAGCTGCAATGCAAGCCTGGCAGGATGGTTGAATGAAGGGAACAGGGAAAGCAGACACTTAAATTTTGTAAGCAAACAAGTACATTATTTGAAATTTCAGTGTTCAAGTGGGCCCCGTTTTAAAAAAGGTACTTTCCAAGACGTGTGTATGTGTGGAGGGAAAACCTAACAAGGTCTGAATGCTCCAGAATTTCATTAGTCTGATTGTTTTTTTTAAATCTTAAAGTAAATCTGAACTGTAACAAGATAAATGTCACTCAGCTAGATCCTGGCGATTCTTCAAATTGTATGAAAACAAAGAGGAACAAAACCTGTATCCATCAAGCTGTTCAGTACTTGCACAGATGAAATAGGTCTAGACAGGCAAAATGACTATTTTGATGGTTTGGATTGAACTAAAAGTTCATTACTGCCCAGGCAGCTGCAGATTCTTAATTCCTGGCCCATGAGGTCTTTTCAGCCTCATGGAAAACTGTACAGACTGTCATCTTCTCTAGTATTTAAAAATAAACCCAATTAACTTTCACCTATCTGGATCTCAGGTTAGCTGAAACAGGGATATCAGCTGACCGGGGTAACAGTGCTGGCATTCTCAGGGCTTTCTTTTCGTTCATAACATTATAGTTTTTATAGGTTCCTCTAAGACAACAGAATATTTGAAATTGAGTGTTGTGCATCCTTGAGGGAGAGGGCTTGCTTTTTTGGTGGGTGCAGGACTTACCGCTGCACGGGTGAGTTGCTGATAGCACCTCTTTTACACTCTTACCAAATTTGTAATGCTAGTAACGAAACCAAAACTTTTTGAAAACGTTGACACATCTAGATGACGATCAAAATTCTTGTCCCTGAAGAAATGACACACTAATCACGCATGTGGGAGGCCTCAGTTTTTTTTAATAGCCTTTTAATAGAGTAGACTACTTTCACCAGAAAGTGGATTAGGTCATAGATTTTTTTTTTTCCCAAACCACCTAGACTTCTGCCCACCCCCCATCCCACAGCTTTCTCTGGCTTAGTGTTGTTTTGGGGGTTTTTTTGTTACCACAGTAAAACTGAGAAATTGCAATATGTATTAAAAATAGATACTGATAGGTAGCCTTGAGGAGATTTTTCAACATACAAGAGGTTCCTCAGTAGTCTTTACAAACAGTCATCTTGTATCTTTCTGTGCATTGAAAAAAAGATACTTTTCAAGAGATTAAAAGCAGGGAGAAATTACCAGGGATGTCTGATTTGTGCAAGTTTAAATTAGCTTATTAAAGTCAACAGTTCCTGACTTCAGAGTCTGAAGATCATGGCTATCAAAAACCATCGGTCGGGCTTGTTGGCACCTGATGGTGGCGTGAAGGTGAGAGTATTTGGTTGAAAGTTTTCAGGCTGTGTGGAAGGCTGAGTGCTTTAGTACTTAGAAAACTTCACTTGCTTTGACAACAATCCCATGTTGAAGGCTGAGTGCAAGGTTTCCATAGTGTGCGATCCCATAACTCAACATGGTAGGTTTTTCAGGGGTTTTCCCTGACTCCGGCAGCTGGGGTATCCCTGCTGATTCCACCCAAAAATGAGTCAGTGCTTTCTCAAATTTGATCTGGTTTATTTTCAAGAGGTCTGATTATGGTCTCAAGCAAATGGCACATGATGTAACTGTTCTTTTTCTTGCAGTGAACTTAGGGAAAAAGAATACCAGTTTGTGCCTGCTGATTATAAACCAAAGTGGAACCTGTGCTCACACAGAGTGTTGCTGGCCTTCCCCTGCACTAGCTTTGTGTGGTCCCATTACAGTTTTGTTCACGCCCTTAACGACTCTTCCAAATCATTCACTCAAAATCTTTTTGAGAGCTGAAGGCTACTTTACATTCCTCCTCAGAAAAGAAGTGTTATTTTATCGGTGTTAACAGGAAAATAAGCACAAGAACACTTGAAAGTGTATTGTCAAAGTTTCTAAGCACAATAAATATTTAAGGTGATGAGATAAAGCATGAAGTACCCTGAAAATATTAATTTTTAGTGTTAGTGGGGAAATTTAAAAAACAGTGTTTTTTGGCAAGTGTAACCCCTACATCACTACGAATGCTGTTCCCAAAGATACTTGTGTATATTGTGAAGATGATAAGCTAGAGAGGAATAAACTGAGTAATACTTTAGCAAAAATCCAGTCAGCACAAGATGCAGACACGTCGTGTTTTAAGTAGAGGGCTGCTCTCTCTGGCAGGTCTCATAAGCATTGAAATACCTACTGTAGGATTTTTAAACAGTCCCGTGTTGTTCTCCAGTAACATCTGAGAGTGATTTATTATCACAAATTACTGCTTTCCATCTTTAAACCAGTCTCTGTATAAAATATTGCAGAAGTCTACAAATAGTTGAATCTTTGTCAAACTGAATTGTTAAACAAATTAAAGAGGAAACTTATGTCTGTTGTCCTGAATTGTATTGTGTTTAAGGCCTCAAATAAAATTTCTGGCATGTATTTTTATTTATGTATTATAAAAATGCTATCACAGCTGGAATTTAACGCAGAGCTGCTGTCAACCTGTTTAATGGGAGGGATATCTTGGCTTCCAGATGGAGTTAGGCTTCCCAGCGCTCAGTTGCTGCAACTGTCGTATGGATGATATGCCTTCAGAAAGAGATGAGGCTTAGACAAATACATGTGCTTTTTCATTGTTAATTCATGTTGGGCTTCCTTTGAAAAGAAAGCAACAGCTGTGGAGCCACTGCAGTATGATATGTACAGCTAACATAAAGTTGAGTGAGTCGGTGAAAGCCTTCCGTCTGTATGTCTTCAGCCATGTAGTTGCTGCTAAGCTAGTTCTTGAATTAGTGAGTAATAATAGTGAAGATGGTCATCAGCCGTCATCATCCTCATCTCCAAACATAGTTGCCTTGGCTGGGGAAGCCTTGATGAAAGGTGAAACAGTCATCATCATCAACATCAGTGAAGGAAGTGTGGAAAAAAAGAAAAAGATTGAATACAAATCTAGAAATCTCACATTGGAAAATCTGTATTTTAATATAAAAGTGCTTAATTGTTTTTCCACAAAACACCTTAGGAAGAAATTTTCACATATTCTGTAAGCCTAAGTGCGCTCTGTTTTCTGTTCTAGGGTGACACACAGCTCCTTCAGCTCCCTAAACCAAGCATGTTGGATGCGGTTTCACATTATGGTGGCGGTGACTGTGAAGCTAGCCTAGGTCTGATCTCCACATTGCCCTTGCTTCCTCCTGTGAACTAGGGTGGCACTTCAGTGTTAATTTGTGTTCAGTATAATTCTGCAAAATTTATGTCAGCATATTTATGAGGTTGATAAATCACATTATTGATGGTGAGAGTGAAGACTAAATATAAACCCTTTATTCCCTTTCAATTACAGCTGAATTTCTGTTCTGTACTTAGTGCCACATACTTATTTGAAAACAGATGTTTTCTCCTAATTGTTTTCTTTTATGAACTAACAGAAATACCTGAAAATCTAGTTTTGAGTTGCAGAATTAGAAATCCTATTGCTTTATCAGTTTAAGCTTTTTTGTTCAGGTAGGTTTATCGAGTCACGCGATTTGTTGTAACGTAATCTAATTTAGGCAGAGCACCAGCTAATCAGGGGAAAATGTAAAAAGCTAGAGAAGAGTGAATGGAAAACTCAGAAATTACTTAGTCTGCTCCTGACTGTTTTGTTTTCGTTATAATATAACTTCAGAGGTTTTTGTGTAGTCACATTTGACAAAATCACAATCTAGGAAACCATAATATAAAGGAAAACACAAATTGATGTGTGCTTAAGTAAGGGCATTAGCTGAGACAAGTTCTCTTTGCTTTCAGTACCTGTCCAGTTATAGCATGTCGGTACAAGTAGCACCTTTTGTAACCTATTCTGTAGACTAGTAAGTTTAGGAATCAGCAAAAAGTGTATGTTCTGTTCCTCCAACTGGCTTATATTTAAAATGCTGAACATTGCAGCACTGAAAATCTTACAGCTTTACACTGACATTTCAGCATTTATTTACCCATGTCAGGATACAGAGCAACAACTGTATTTTAGAATACATGAGTTCTTTTGCAACTTTTGGTGAACTGAGGTTTGAAACAAGCCTCAGACTTCACCTTTTCAGGTATTGCTTTGCTTCTACTGAATACAGATGATGAAATCATGATGATTGACTTACTTCACAATTTGTGATTTCCTTGTGGAGCAAGAAACAATTCAGCTTACATCATTTGTTCTTAAGTATTCGTTTCCTTTGTCCAGTTAAGAGAAAATAAAACCAGTTCCCCTGATCAAAAGGCAAATATAGGTTCTAGAATTTGATTTAATGCCAAAAAAATCAGAAGAAGCAGGTTAAACTGTTGTTGCTTAGGTAAAAATAGAAAGCTACAGTTGGAAGAAGAGAAGTGACTCAGTAAGCAGTATGGTGATGGCAAAATAGGATGTCAGCCAAAACGCAGGAAGCAAGATGGGAACACCCAGATCAGTTTAACAGTCTGCATTTTACACTCTTAAAGAGCGGTAGTTTCTGAGATTACTGCAGGAAATTTAAGCTTTAAATTAATTTAACTGGATTTTATTTCTATGCTCATTAAGCTGTTTGAAACTCAGTAAGTTTTAGTAAAATGTGCATTGTACGTTGTTCTTTTTTTTTTTTCCCAGACTGGTTTTAAGACTTGTCTCTTTTTGGTAACTTTATTTATGGTAAAGCTGCCTTGAGATTAGCTCTGGATGCTGTGAGAGACATCCAGCAGAAACGTGTGGCAGATCAGCAGTGATACGCACATAGCAGGGGAGTTACTGCACTGCTGCAGTCTGGAGTGGAGCTGATGGCACTGATTGGTACCGATTGATTTTTATTGCTCTGGAGCTCCAGAGTAACTTCATCAGCTGCCACGTAGCTGTGTTTTGATTTTTAAAAATACCCCCTTACTTATAAGATGGTGTGCTTTGTTTTGCTTTTCTAATTCTAAACTGGCATAACAACACAAAAGCAGGTGAATATCTCCCTGTTCTCCTACACAAAACTAAGTAGATCCTGCAATTTTTGATAGCTTATACTCTGTTTTGTTTGAGTAGCAGGTATGCATTGATCCTAACATAAAGTTCCTATGCTGCCATTTCCTGTCTACAGCTGAACTGCTTTGATAATCGGGTAGTGGTTCAGTTTGGTATCCTGGAAAAAATAAGGAGACAGCAAGGGTAAGATGAGGTACTGTGCTGCTCTCCTCATGATCTCATAATGGCTGTCCCCGAGCTCAAAGATCTTAAGCCCTAAGAATCGAAGACAGGAGTCAATATGGGGAAAAAAAAATACCTGTATAGGAATATTCCTAAGATAAGGTGAGTAACCAGTTCATTGCATTTGCTTGAATTTAAGTAAACTTACCTAATAGCTTGTTTCTTGAAGCAAGTAGGCCATCTCATTACTTTAACTCTTGATAGGTTAAATCATATTTAAACTCTTAATATTGCAAGGCTTTTGAAGCGTGTGACTTCAGATATAATTACAGGTTTGTAATATGCAGACACAACATGACTGCTCATTTGGAGAATCATGAATTTGGGGGGTTCAAGAGCAACTCTCTTTTGAAGTGAAGCACAACGTGGAATTAGTTAACTGAAGCATCTGTAGGTGTTTCTAATTCCAGAAGAGAAGCTGTTAGTCAAATGTTTACATTGTGTTTCATTTCCTTTACAGTAGTTTCTTGAATCCCTGCCTTACTGTTAAAATATGGAACTACCTTTAACCTACTTCTTGGAATAGCGAGATAATAAAACTTATTCAGAGCTGACTGTTTTGGGGGAAGGCCCAGAGAGCTTTTGCTGGTATTTTTCAAATGCAGAGCGATGCCTGTGCAAGGAGGTGATGGGTTCTGAACGCTGACGGTGCAGCCGCTTTTTCTCCAGGGTACCCGGCTCTCCTGCCACGGGACTCTTAGACTGAAGAATCTCCTTATGGGCTGCCTGTACTACAAGTACAAAAAATAAGATCCAAGTACTTCAGCAATATTTTTAGTCTTTCAAAAAAATCATAGCACAGGAAGGAAGGAGAGAGCAGAGGTGGGCAGCCATGCCACGGTTGCCTGCTGGACAGCTGGGGTAGGGCAGGAGCAGGGCTTGCGCCAGGTGGGAATCCAAACAACCTACACCATGCACTCTGTATTTTGTTTAGTGTTTTGCTTACTGGGTTTCGACTTTCTAAGAAGTGAAATAGAAATCTGATTACTTTAAATCGGTGGCCTTCAAAATCCATTATGGATGCCTAAAGATGTTCCAGGGAAGGTCTGGACTGTTATAGAGCATATTTAAAGGCAATTATTCATTGTTCTGTGGACTCTCTAAGAAAGTAGCTCTCCAAAACAGTGGGGGTCAGGACTAATGGATACTTCAAGTTGAAAAAATTTGTCTTCCTTTGAAGAAAGGCACTGTACCAAAAGGAGCTCTCCTCCTGAGAAGAGGAGGAAAAGCTTGGTGGATATTTGTGGTGTCCAGTGCAGTATGAAAGGTGCTAGGACAATAAAATAAGCATGGACTAACAGAAATTACAGTTGTAGCACTGCCTGGTCATGGTGGGAGGAGGGCAGAGGGCAGGAGGAGCTCTGCTGGGGCTGTTCACTGCCTTGCTGTCCCCGAGCAGGACAGGGCCGTGGCTTGCAGATGTATTTTCTGGTCGCCTCTGGAGCACAATGGGTTACGTGATAATGAATGTCTTTGTTTCCTGTCTAAGCCTAGAAAATAGATTAAATGCTCTTCTAATACATGTATTTCAGGAAAACATTTTCTGTAATTACTACAGAAAATGCTGCGATAGGAAAGGGAAGGGAGTTGGTCCACACAAGCGTGACCTAGTTGGGAAAGGAGTCAGCTGGGCACCACAGGATTAACTGAAGTTTTGGGAGAGTCCTTGAGTTACAGTTAAGTGGATTTGGGACTCATTAGTACCACATACCTAACTTCTATAGATGTTTTAGGTTGTGAGCCAATTTAACTTTTTTGGGGAGATTTGAGTTCTTACTCTTCATTCCAGTGCTCCAGTGATTGTGCGCATGTGTGTGGTGGATGGGGGAGGACTCTCTTTATGACACCTCTGGTTAAATGGGCTTTTCTGTTTGTCTAGAAGATGCAGGAAATCGGTCTTTGTTGAGGTTGGTATGTGCAGGAGACAAAGGAAGACAAAATGATGTGCCTCCAGGTTTCAGTTCTCCAGTATTGTATGTTTTGGTTTATGTGTAGTAACTTCAGACTAAATCTGTATTTTTCTCTTTTTCCCTCCTAGAGTAGTCTGACATCTGCTGTTATCTCTTGTGACCACCTGGTCAATAAACTTTAGTTTCAGTGTATTCATTAAAGGGCTGTAGTGCCTTGTTACTTTAATTCCTATGTACTTGTGTCAACTAACTGGATTTTTTTGCTATTTTAAGGCAAATAAAAACCAGACACTGCTGGGATGCATATCTATGCTATATATTTGCATGTTCCATTGCTAGAGATGAAGCAGAATAATAATCATATTTGTATAGTCAGATTATAGGATTGAGGTTATTCTATGCACAATATGTGATGTGTGTCTTAAACGGGGCCGATTCTTACACAAAAGCAAACAGTTACAGCACACACAGTAAGACTTTTTTTAACTAAACACTGAGTTTGCTGTTTTTATAAATGTCTTTCCACCCTTGTCCCCAATTACATCAACTTGCATAATCTGTGTCTGTTGTATAGGAACAATTACCAGGCTTCTCAATATTTATAGGGTTTTTTCCTTTATGAAAACTCTTAGAAGTTGCTAAATGATATAGAAATCTAGTGAAGCTAAAAAAAGTCAATATGCCATGTGATCTTTGTAGGAAAACGTATTTCTCAATATCCATTGCTATTCGTGCTTTAATTTTTTTTTTTAAAAATTCCAGATCAAATACCTTGTTTGTTACATTGCTCACATAATTTTAAAGTGTTGGCCCTGTCTTTGTAATGCTGTTTTGAAAACAGTAGCATTTCCTAGTTCAATACTTGCTGTTTATCATCCTTTAATGAGATGCAGTTTTTATTTTGAAACAACACCATGTTTTTGTAACTGCAGCCAATCCAAATATGTCTCTCTAGCTAGTTGGGTCTCCTCTTCTATTCTTAAGGCAAGAAACTGGTTGTTTCCGAAATAATAGGTCTGATGAACTTAAAAGTAAGTTTTATCTGTTTACGTAAAGTAATATCATATATGTATTCTGAATCTTGAGTAATGATTATTTCAGATTGATTTACCTTGCTTTATTCACTAGATCTTGCTTATTTACTAGATTCGCTGGATCTTGCATTCGGACATGCTTAAACTGTCTATGTCTTGTTAGGTCAATTTGTGTTATATATCTGTGAAGACACTGAGCGTTTTAAGTATATAATATAAGCTTTAGTATCAAATTTTTTTAAAGCAAAAAGGTGGTGGGCTTTTTACCTGGATCTAAACAGCTCAGCAGAAGCACTCAGGCCATAGGACTTGTCTATTAATTTGTGTCAAGCCCAGAAGCTTTTGATCAAATGGATTCTTTCTAAAAGAGAGCCAAATAATAGAAGGTCTGCTGTTTCACATGGTAAGCTGCTAATGTTAATTGAAGGGCATGTCTATTTTACTTTCCATTTAAAATTCTCGTGTAAATTTTCAGGTATCACATCTTACTGTATACGTTCCTGTTACTGTAAGAAGGTGTTTCAGATAGGATCTGTCTGCATAAGCACATGCAGATCTTGATCAAGCTCTTTAATTTTTTTCTTTAAAACCATAGATGTTTTTACATATTTAACTAAACAGAATTCCTCTTACACATTTTCTTAAGGATGAACTCCCCTTCTGTTTAATCTGCTAAGCAGGCTATTCTTGTCTATTCTTGAGGCAATTCTTGTTTAAATTAACATCACTCCTGCTGAACACTTTCTAGATTTTTGGAACTTCTGTGTCAGAGTAGGAAAAATACTCCAGTAGCGATCCTTCCTGCTGTGGCTTTCTTGACATTACCATGGCCTTTGGACATACGAAGAAGAGCATGATGCTTGTGTTAGCAGCAAGATAATGCTGCAGTTATTTTGTCAGCTGTAATATCCTTTTCAGAGTCTTTCCAAATCCCGTTTCCCTATCCCTAAGTATGCATTGCCTATTGTTCAGACTTTCAGCTGAAAAAAAATAATAAAATTACAGGTGCCTAATTTTGTAGGTGACTCATATCACTACCTAAGTGTCTTGTCCTCTTTGCTATTTACCATTCCTTTAATCTTTCATGCACCCTTTATTAGTCATTTTCTGCCATCCGTCAGATGAATGACCATTTTAACTCATGCCAGATGATGTCATGTATCGTTCACGTGCCATATGGGGTCCTCCAGGGTAATTCATCTATCCTCTGGCTTTTTTTCTGCCTGAGGACAGGCAGTGGCCAGATGAATTGTCCTGGCAGCACCCTGTTCTTCCAGGGCCCATGGTCCCTTCCCAGTCCAGGTGCTCCCCAGGGTGGGGGGCAGGCAGCTGGCACCGGCAGCTGTTTGGGAAGAGCCCCTTCCCTGCTCCTCCCCCAGAGGATGGAGCCACAGGACTTGTGCTGGTTGTGGCAGTCCAGCGCCTGGCACCTTTGCCTAGATGTATGCATGCAGATGTGGTGTGTACTGTGTGGGTCAGGAGTGCCGTATCACTGGTCCTGTGTGCCAGGGACAGATGGTGGTGCACGGCAGGAAGAGGGTCCTGGTTTTAGTCCTGCCACCCAAAGCAGCTGTGTAAGTGCATTCCTTTAAAAAAGGGGAAAAAAGAGTCAGTATAGGCTGTGCAATGTAAAATCCTGTTCAATGAACTGAGTGCCTTGGCAGTGGGCTGACTTCTCTTATTTACTTTATGTAGATCACTCAAAATAGGCTTGTAAGCCCTGGGGTCCATGGAGTACAAGCCTGGGCTAGGCAAATATGTACATGCAAAAGCTAGTTTTACACACTTTACTATTTGCATATGCAGGTAATTGCACATTTAATTGGAGCTTTTGTTTCGTGCATCCCTTCTTGTATGGATCTCTCAAGTCTGACTTCCCATCTTTGCCAAATGCTCTGCTATTAGGGAATGAAGACAAAAAAACCTTCTGAATTCTTTTTTTTTTCTCCAAGTGGAAAGGTATTTTATGCATGGTAATCAAAACATGAATAGAAAGTAAATCTGTCCCCGTGGTAGGGGTTTTTTTGTGGGTGACATAGGACATTTAAGCTAAAATTGTGAAGATGTCATGTGTTTTTGTTCCCCTAAAGCATAAAAATAAAGGTAAAAAACCACTGTCAGCCTTACCTCCACCTGCTTTGCTTTGCTGCTCTTAAAATAGACTTTGAAGTGAATGTATTTTAGCTTTCTCAGAAAAGAGATTTTTCTGTAGCCTCTTTGGTAACTAAATCATTTTGAAACTTACATGTTTCCAAGCAGAGAGGGGAGTGACATGATCTGGTTGTACTTGAATCTGTTTGAATGATGTGTGACATCCTCGTGATGAGGGAGGAGGAGGAGGAGGAGGGTGCTCTACAAAACACCATAAAATCAGGGGACTGGTGCATCCTACATCTGCGGGAATTGAGTGTGCCAGGGTAATTCATGAAGAGCAATGCCAGCTGCTGCTTTGTCTGTGGAGACTTGTTGAGTTTTAATTCTTTGCACAAGTTTAGACTGACCATGGTACAAAACAATGAATACTCCATGTGTTCCTTGGGAACCTTTCCTATCTGTTAATGGTAACTAAAAATGGACCTCTCAAGTAAGCCTTGCTCTCAGCAGGAGGGGCTCGCAATAAAAATCTTTGAAGAACATTGTGTCCCACTTTTTCTAATAGAAGTAAATCTTTCTACTTTTTTTCTTATTCAATTTTTAATGTATTTTATGATGTATTGTGGCTTCTCTTTCTATCTGTCACATGATACTAATGATGCCAAGTCATACTGCCTCCCACTAGAGCCCAGGAAACTTTTTTTGTTCTAGAGAAGCTGTGATCCAGCTGTGGTTCACCACACAAACAGTCGTTTCTCAGCACTGCTGAAATCTGGTGCATTGACCAGTTACTACATGAAGCTTTCTTTAGAGTATATCTAATTTTGTCTGCTTGTAATGACCATGTTATGAGATGAAGAAAGATGTTTTGTGGTGGTACAGTAACTTGGGCCTTATGGGGAGTGCAGCCAGTCTGATACAAAGATCCATTTTCCGTAGCTCTCATTTGAAGTGTAATTTGAAACAACAATCGAAAACTTGTTATAAAGCAGATGTCATTATGTTTTGTCTTTTTGAAATGATAGATACTTTGGATGAATACTTTGAGTATGAAGCTGAGGAGTTCTTGGTCTCCTTGGCCTTGTTGATCACCGAAGGTCGAACGCCTGAGTATTCCATCAAGGGCAGAACAGAGGGCTTTCATTGCCCGCCCGCACAGTCAAGTCAGCCACCAACAACTAAGCATGAATGCAGCGACAAACTGGCTCAGGTATGATAGTACCCATTTCATTTTAAGTGTTATGGTGTGCATCCTTGCTGCCATGATTAAAGTCAGCTAAGAACCCCACGGCAGATTCACAGTTAAGCATGAATAACAATTGCTTTCTGTCAGTCCCACATTTAAACGAGTATGTAATTCAGTATTGTACTAATAATAGATCTGTCCTTATAATGAGAGATCATTAAGCCTTTTATCCTTGAACAAGAAATTCTGTATGACTACCTGAATGCAGTACCTGTTTGAGTCTTTATTATGCAAATGGTGAGGGCTATACTTGGCATTCTTGGTCTGGGCTTTTTTTTTTTTTTTTGAGAAAATGTAGGCTGACTTGCCTAACTTTTTGCTTTTCCAGATATTGTTGAAAAGTTAGTGATCCAAAACCACGGCCACATCAAATCTAGCTAGTCTATTTGAGAGTAAGGTTGACGCATCCCATCTCTCAAGTAAAAGTTCCAAAGTACTGTGTGAATTTGTTATTATTCATGCAGAAGTTAGCCCGCTCCAAGAGACAGAATTTATAAAGATACTGCTTGTGAGGGTCTCTATCCAAGAGGATGACTTGTGGAAAGAGAGGTACAAGGTAGCAAAGTATAGTGGTTGGGGAAATGTATTTTTATGAGCTCTCGTAGTTTTCTACAGAAGTTGTTCAAATGGCAGCCATAAAGGATTTGTTATTTTTCATTTAACAGCTCTGGAATCTTAATTCTGATTTGATGAAACCTAGTTTACAGAATTTGACTCTTACCCTTTTCCAGTACTTTGGAACATGTTTTTAAAGTAGATTTAAATCTGGCTAGTATTTTTATGGCTTGCATATGTTGACATTTTTTCTTTCCCTCAGTGTCGTCAAGCCAGGCGAACCAGATCTGAGGTTATGCTACTGTGGAAGAACAATATTCCAATCATGGTAGAAGTGATGCTACTTCCAGACTGTTGCTATAGTGATGAAGGGCCCACCACTGAGGGGAATGATTTAAATGATCCTGCAATCAAACAAGATGCATTGCTGTTAGAAAGGTGGATTTTGGAGCCAGTTCCTCGACAGTAAGTTGGATATTAGGATGAGGTGCTAGTTGCAAGAACCTTGTCATATTAAAGTCCTTAAAGTAGTCAGTCAGTGGTTCTGAACTGGCCCTTTGCCATGAGGACTGATCTAAGAAAACGACTATTTACCAGTGAAATCTAAGCATCTTTTAATCTTAGTCTCCCTGTACTCATACTTTCTGCAGTTTACCTTGTGCAATGCAGGGTATGAAATGCTCCTAGCTGAACATGGTCATTTTTAAACATTATTTATTATGTTAAACTGTATAAATTATTATGTGGATAAAACCAAATCAGACTCTGTGATCTTCAAAATGTTTGAGGAGTTTCATTTTTTTGCTTGATTCAGCTGTGTTTTATTGTCAGAATGAAGATCTGAAAATGTCCTAGTTCTAGTTGGTGTCTGTGTATATTCTTACCAACATCCATGTTTTCTCTGAATACATTTTAGGAGTGGAGATCGATTTATTGAAGAGAAGACCCTTTTATTGGCTGTTCGCTCTTTTGTTTTCTTCTCTCAGCTAAGCGCGTGGCTGAGTGTTTCGCATGGTGCTGTTCCCCGAAACATTCTATACAGGTATGTCTGGGATGGAAGAAAACTCATTTGCTGTTCGCAGGTTGTTGCAACTTATCTTAAAACCATTCTTCCCTCCTGTTTTCCTGTTTGCTTTCAGAAGATGTCACGTTGTTGGCCCAGTACTTTGGTGGTTGTATAGGATTCGTATACTTCACAAAGTACAGCAGTTGCTGGTGTCTAATGCTTTTTCTTAGACGTTTGTGTCATGAAGTAGATAATTAAAGGCTCTTCATTTAGATATTTGTGTAAATGCCCTTCTGTATTTCTTCAGGGTGAGCGCTGCAGATGTGGACTTGCAATGGACGTTCTCCCAGACACCAACTGAGCATGTCTTTCCCGTTCCTAATGTTTCTCACAATGTGGCCTTGAGAGTCAGTGTCCAGTCCTTGCCCAGACAATCGAACTACCCAGTTTTGAACTGTAGTATTCACACCAACCTTAGCTTTTATGAAAAGCGAATGCAAGAACGTAAGTTACATCAGCACAGTGATTCCAGCGTGGCACAGCAATGCAGTACCTCCAGTCCACAGCGCTTCTGTGGGAAACAGACGTGGACAATGACACCTGAAGGCCTATTTAATGGGAAAAAGACGCCTGAATTTACTACATCTATTAGAAATTTAAAACTTTATCCATCTACCGGACTTGGATCTGACTTTGAAGCATCGCAGTCTAAAGTTCAGTGTTATAATGCTACAGCAGACAATAAGACACAATCTCATGAAACACCTGTCAGAACTTTTAAATCCTTTTCTCTAGTTGATTCCCGTGTTTCGAATAGTCATTGCTCTCATCAGCCTACGGGAGAAACCAATCCTTTGATAGGCTCTTTACTTCAAGAGCGACAAGAAGTCATTGCAAGGATTGCTCAGCACTTGATTCACTGTGATCCAGCTACTTCACCAGTTGTTGCTGGACGTCCATTCAACATACATGAAAACACCTCAGCTACACCGAAAGCTTTTCGGAGTACTTATGAAGATGAAAACTTGCCAAGGAAAGGCAAGGAAACCTCTCCTGTTTCTACTGCCAACTTAGACAATGCAATACAAGAAGATGGTGGTGAAGGCAAAACTAGAACAATACCGGAGATCCCACTGCTCAATGCCCATGTTCCAGCGAACCACTGTGGCCGTCAGTCAGCAGGAGAGAGTAATCCCCTGATCGATTCTCTGCTCCAGGAACGGCAGGAGGTGATAGCAAGGATCGCGCAACACTTGATTCATTGTGATCCAGCTACTTCTCATGTCACTGGACGTCCATTCAAAGTGCATGAGACTAGCCCAGTTACTTCAAAAATTTTCCGAAGTACATATGAAGATGAAAATTTGCTGAAGAAAGGCAAGGAAGTGTCTTCTGTTTCTTTTGCTAAATCTGATTTTTCTTTGTTAGAAGACAGCAGTAAATCAATGACAAAGACACCTGATACTCCTGTCAGTCCTTCTAGGTTTGATGGAGAATTGAAGTCTTCTCTGAAACTCCAAGCAAGAAGAAAACTGGTTTTAGCAAAACCCACTGAAGCTGTCCGAAATGCATTTCATCAGACTTCAAATAAAACTTCTCATGCGTTTACTAACATTCACATGTCATCATCATGTATTAAAGAAAATAAATCTGAATTGCCAGATAAATTGGAAACGATACATTCTGGTTATGTACAGAGAGACCAGATAACCAACAGAATTAAACAGTGTTCAAATTTCAGCAGCGTTGATGAACAGATTTGCACAAATAAACTTAAAGAAAAAACTGTTGTTCATGAGAACAACGGCACGGACAGTTTTAACAATTTACAGATAGATAAATGCAGAATACTTGAAGGTACAAAAAAAGCAACTGTGATGCAGGTATCTAACTCTTTGCACAAAAATGAGCTCAAGTGTTTAGATAAAGACTCAAAAAAACCAAATATTTATGAGCAAAATACTCAGCTTATTAGTATTGAAAATTATTTAACTAAAGACCATGACAGTTTCAAAAACAAAAACAAACAAGATAAAACAAAAACTGCACATGATGAGAATGAAGACCCAATAGGCCTTGATTTCCAGAGCGCTTCTCAAAAGAAATCTACAGAAGATGGCGTAGTTAAGTGTGAGCGGCTGAAGAACCCAGATGTGCAGGTAAATACATAGAGGAAAAGACCAATTCCTATAGCTGCTCTTAGTCAGATAGCTTGTACCCTATATCTGCTAACGACCGATATGAAGAGGGATTTAAGTCTGACTTCACAGGGAGCAGCATATTACTGTTGTCTTCTTGGTGGTCTGAAGTAACGTTTGGCCAGTAGTGCCTCCCCCATACCTTCTTAATTATAAGTTTAACATTGAGAAGAACACTGTCTTGTTCTGCTCACGGTGATAGCATTGTGAACGATGGTTTCCATAAGCAATAAGGCATCCTGTCTATTTATGAATATACCAGTGTCTGAATATGGTATGTGATCTTCAGTGAGCAGTCTGTGTGATTGTAGATTGAGTCAAGGGGAATTTATACTGAATATTTCATAAAATGTTATTGTGATGCAGATCCACCTGGTTCAGAAGTCTTCTCTGTTACAGCAAGCAAAGTATTACCATGATAGGCCATTGAAATGTCCCATTGATATCTTGAGTAAATTTGTTTTGCTGACAGAAAGCACCACCATCTCTAAAACACACAAATATATGGCGGAAACATAATTTTCGATCCTTGGATGGAACTTCAACCAAGGCTTTTCATCCCAGAACTGGATTGCCGCTCCTATCAAGTCCCGTAAGTTATTGTTGAAATTAAAACTTGTCTCTTAAGTGAGAAAGGAAGTATTTTGTTCTTTTAATATCTGTGTATGGTAGAAAATTTTACAAATTACCTAGGTGAAGTGTGTGTGTTTACTTTCAGTGTCAGAGTGAATACTCTTGCAAGTGGAAATTTGAGAGTTAATGCTCAAATGAAGTTGAATAATAATTCTGCAAAAGAAAATATTAGAGGTAGTTGGTGAGATCCTATAAGATTAACAAAAGGTGACATTAGAAAATTCTATGGCAAAAAAATGCTTTGGTGCTATTTTAGAGCACAAAAGAAAGCATTTTGAAGATTAGTGTTTTAAGTGTAAGCTAACATATTTTGTCATTTAAGAGTTTTTGTGTGAGTTATTAATACCTGATTGCCTATTATTCCAAGGCTTTTGTTTCTGTGAACAGCTTGTACCCTATGTTCTTCAGCAATCAGAGATGTCATTGAATGACTAAGTGATACAAAGCTGCTGTGATATGACAGAAAGACATTGGGGAAGTGTTACAGTTCTTGGTAGGTTGTTGGGAGCTTTAAAGAAAAAGGCAGTCCCAATTAAAACTACTGAAGTGGTGATGTTCTGTAATCAACACATGATACATTTTATTCTTCAGTGCTTGTACAGGCTGTTGTATTTTCAGGGAACTTGGACGGAAATTGTTACAGCCTATTTATTAGTAATGTTCTGTAGCATTCCAAAGAGACGTCAGCCTCTTGAATGAGTCTTTATTTAAGTACTGCCTGTTAATCAGAATTTACAATCTTGTCATTAATAATTTTAGAATTTTCTTCACTAAGTTTAGAATGTATACGAATCACTCTCTTATAATGTTTTTATAATTTTGTAATGTCATGAAAATTCTTGGCAAACTTGTGCTTACTTGGCAAAATTGTCCTTACTAGAGGTACAGTTTTCAAATTAGCGTCTTCTTTCCCTCTTGAGGTTCCTCAAAGAAAAACACAGTCTGGGTGCTTTGATCTGGATTCATCCCTGCTGCAGTTGAAATGTCTGTCTGCAAGAAGGTATGTTTTATTTACTAGAAACATTAATAATTTGGGGAGACATAATGCCTGTATGCATACATACCTGTATGCAATAATGAAGCATGTTAGCAGAGACAAAAAAAAAAAAAAAAAAAAAAAAAAAGAATCCTTATTTTGAAATAAGGCTTGGCAGCCGAGGTGCCGCAGGGGTCTCCAGGTTAGCACGGCTCTGGGACATGGCTCTGGAGCTGCTGCCGGGATGAACTCTGTCCCGTGCAGGGGTAGGTATGCTGTAAGATACACTTGACTTTTCAAACAGAAAAGGTAGTAATTGTTCATTCTTCTTAAAATCAATGTTATTTTTGTGTTCTGTTTTGTTCTTGGTGTTGAACGGGTTAAGCATTTTGCCTTAACTTGTTCAGAGAACTTAACTTTTTAAAAGGACCGACCATGACATTTTATGCATTAATACACATAGCATAAAGAGCTTTTAGTATGGTAGTTTGATGTTGGAAACTTCAGGATATAAGACAAAAATATCTGCACACAAGAGAAAATAATCTGATACTTTGGTTCCTGCTAATGGAGTTAATGAACAACCCAAATGTCTTTATCCCTTGTAATGTAAAACTTGTGAAAGTATTTTTTCAGTTAGCTAGAAAATGTTTTGCTAAAGTATTAACAGGCAATGTTCAACTGTTAGTTCTTTAGGACAAAATTTTGTAATACAGTAAGTAAATGATTCTTTCTAGAGCTGTTTATACCCAGAAGACAATAGCAAATGTGTTTATCCTTTATATTTATTCTGTCTTTTTTTTTTTTTTTAATAGCCCACAACAATGTATAAACAGAGACAGTGATCCAGAGAGCCATGGGAAACCATTTCTAAGTTCTAGTGCTCCACCAGTAACAAGTCTTAGCCTTCTGGGAAACTTTGAGGTATTGCATATTCTCTAGAATTCTTGTGGTATTTTTAGTGTTCTTCTGTACTGCTTTTGAAAGTGGATTACTGTGAATAATTCCAGCCTGATTACAACGTAAAAGTTCATAATTAAATTGAATAAAATTTGTTTTAATTTCAAGCTCTGAAGGCACATATTTCATGCCCCAGACATTTTCTGTCTTGGAGATTCAGATACAATGAGTTGCTTGTAACTTTTATTTCCCACTATGGTAAAGTTAGGAGGTGTTCTGTTGACTTAAATGAGATTTAACAACCTGTAATTGTTCATTTTTATAATGTATATACCTAGAAAAATGGATTTACTTTTTCACTCTTAAAGTCTACTTAGTATGTCACAAAAGCTGTGTTAAATCAGTGTAGTAAACAGAATGTATTTGAAGCGTAGCCTCCAGCTTTTCACTTCATGTAGCATATCGAATAGCAACAACTAACAGCTAGTGTGTTAATGGGTTGTGTCGTACTCCATATTTGTGAAATATGGAGTGAATATGTTGAGGAAAGTTACAGATTCTAGATGGTTATTTTTTCAGATAGCATACATCAGGGAAAATCATGCATAGATCCTGCTGCAGTAAAATTCTCTGTGGGCTTTTATACCAGTTTCAGTAGGATGGAGACTGCATTTGGCTGATGCTTCCTCTTAAATCACTATCATCTTGCTAAACGTTCCACTCTTCATCATAATTTTTGCCTCAGTGTTGATTTTCGGCAGGTCACCTTACGAAAGACCCAAGTTCTTATATAAACTGGTTTCCTTGTTTGCTGCTTAGTTTTGCTGTATTTTATTTGAGGCGTTCCCAACCTAAGTTGTATGTGTTTTGTTTTCCAGGAATCTGTCCTGAATTTTCGCTTAGACCCGCTTGGTGTCGTGGAGGGTTTCACAGCAGAAGTGGGAGCAAGTGGAGTCTTTTGTCCCACACACATGACTCTGCCAGTTGAAGTGTCATTCTACAGCGTTTCAGATGATAATGCACCCTCTCCTTACATGGTAAGTGTGTGGTTGGATTTATTTTAAATAAATTCCAATAGGTGGAGGTGAAGAACAAGAGCTTGGTGAGTAGAGGGTTCAGGAAGTGAGGATTTGCAGGGACCTGGGATATTTTCAGCTGCTTATGATGGAGTTCTCCTGTCCCTTCCTTCCTCTAACTAGTGCATTTCCTCCCATTGCTCTGCCCCACCATCCAAGTGCTCTCATCTTGGGATATTGAACGTATTTGTCTCTCTCCACACTGGAGTGATGAACCCCCACCAACTCTTTTTATCCATCTAACTTAAAATAGGCAGTGAGGCAATAGCTGGACTTAATGGGATATGTTTTGTTGTCGCAACAAGCAGCTGCCCTGGGCAACTAACCACTCTGCCAGCAAGTGGCTTAGCTACAGGCCAAGGTACAATTACTGATGGAGACCTTAGACTCAGAAGTTATTCAGCCCTTTCTTTTAAAGCAAATATTGTCTGAGCTAGCATGACAGGCGGCACTCTCACAACCTGCATCGTTTGCTGATGTTCACACCAACACAGTATTTGTGTTCTCGGTATCTGTGTGCTAATTCTGTTCCACATTTCTACAATGACAGTACAGTTTTTGGATGTCTAAAACTGTTTCCTTGTAAAAAGCAAAAGATATCTTGTATGCTAGCACTGAATCAGATGGCTACATTTGTTCTGAAAACCTGTTAAGGAACCTCAGTTACCTGGGTGACAGATGTAATTTTTAGAGGGTTTCATATGTGTATTTCTGTCTAAAATATGGTAAATAGTCTGTTTAAACATGTAAGTAAAGCACTGAACATCTGATTATCTCATATTTAGATTTTAAATTCATAGCACTTACCATATTTCTGACCTTTTGTTTTTAAAAGTATTCAGAAAATGAAATGGCTTTACAAGTTAAGTTCAAGTAATAGAGTTTAAACTTGTATGTGTCTTCTCTTAACCACTGCAAAGAAGTATTTATTTTTTTTGCTTTCAACTTTCTGAATTATTTCACATGGTATTCTAGGAGGTGAAGGGATTCTGATGTTCCTCAAATGGTTAAAGTAGCATTGCCTATTTTCCTAGCTGGGTTTCATTGTTTCAGGCTTTTCCACATGCTCTAAACTTGCTGTTATGGCTGAGTCTCCCAGGATTAATACAACATTTGTATAGTGCCTCCATCATCAGAAACATTGTTTTCTGTTTGTATAGCTAGTTTCCCTGCTCTGGGGTCTTTTTTTTTGTTGTTGGTTTGGGGTTTTTATGTTAAGCCCAGTGCAGTGGGGTCCAACAGTTGTGCACTGCAGGTTAATCAAATGTGTGCTCCAGGGCAGCACCCTAAGGGTGGCCTCAGCAGTGTTACAGTGCTGTGGGGGACACTCAGGGGCTCTGTAGATCCCAGCTGGTACAGAAGCAGATGTCATTGTCGCTGAAGTTTGGATTAGAATGGAAGATTACGCGCATCTGCTGCCTTTGAAAAGCAGAAATTCATTCTGTGAGATTTGGAGTAGTATTGGTGCGATTGTAGGTGATATAAAAATGGAAAGGAGGAGACAAATCTTCCATTTTAACTTACAAGCCATTTTGAAAAGAAAGCTCTATTTTGCCTTAGCTCTGTGACTGCTAGTTTGAAGATGTGGAAACTTGGATCTTGTTTCAAGAGGAGAACATACCCCTTATTGCACAGCTTTTAATGATCTGCCAAAGTATCTGTCAGGCCCCTACTGTTGATTTTTAACCGCGTCTTTAATGCATTGCCTTCTCTATTTTTTATTTTTTATACATTACTGATTGTTTTTCGAATAAATACAATTACATGAATAGAACATTTTGATTTGTCTGTATCTCTCCCTGTGAACTAAACGTGTGTCTTTGTTTTTTTCTAGGGTGTAATTACTTTAGAGTCCCTTGGTAAAAGGGGTTATCGGGTACCGCCTTCAGGAACAATACAAGTGGTACGTACTCAGCAGATAGGGTGCCTTGAAACCACTAATGTCAAGAAAGTCATGCAGAGGAGATGAGGTTATTGGAGATGAGCATGAAGCTAGCAGTGGAAATGTGCATCTCTGTAGGTACTGTAGTTATTCAAAGTAGAAATCTATGTGTAATTTGTGGGACAAAAAAGGCTCCCAACCTTTGAACCCATCTGTGCTGGTGAAGAGACTTAAAATCGGTTACTGAAGATTCAGAATAGACACTGTGGCTTTGAAGAAGTAATGGAGAAGTAATTAGGCCACAGTCCAAATTCTGAAATCCTTCTAAAGGGTGTAAGATTAAATACTAAATTTTGTAATATCTTAACACCACCTATTTTTTGTAATGAAATCAGAAAGTAAATCATGGTCATCGCCTAGAACCAACAGTCTCCCTCTTTCTTTTAAGAACCCAGTCTAGGGTAGCACATTGGTAATTTCAGGTTTAAAAGCGAAGCCCACCACTGTGCTCCTGGGAGCGCATTGTGTCTAGAAAACAGTGTAGACAAAAAGCTGACTGAAAAATAAACAAAAATGGGGATGCAGATTAGCAAAGTAATAGTAGTCATATACTAGTGTTTCATTCAGATTATGTTGTGTTTAGTATAATGTTTAAAAATGGGAATTGCTAGTAGCTGAAGTGTTGAAAAACAGAAAAACTGTGCAATGTTTTTACATAAACATTTCTGTATGGCACCAGAATGAAGTGCATCGAGGATGGTGACTATTACGGCAGGTGGAGTTTGTTTTGGTTTTTGGTTGTTTCTTTTTTTTTTTTTTTTAATTTGTCATCTCTAAAGAGTATTGTATTGAACTGTTTCTTTTCAGACCTTATTTAACCCTAACAAAACTGTGGTGAAGATGTTTGTGGTGATCTATGACTTGAGAGAAATGCCAGCTAATCATCAAACATTCCTACGGCAAAGAACTTTTTCTGTTCCTGTGAGACGAGAAATCAAGAGAACTGTCAATAAAGAAAATAGTCAACAGACTGAAGAAAGGCTACTACGCTACCTCATACATCTGAGGTAAGCTCCTCAGAGTTAAAAAAACCCAAACAACACAACAACAGAAGAAACCCCAAAACAAGCAAAAACACAAAAAACAAGTACCTGCCAAAATTTATCTCATCATTTCTTTCCCAGCCAGCCTTTCTGTATACAGACTTATTTTTAAAAAAGAATGCTTTTAACTTGATTTTTAAGCTAGACAGCAGCAGAAGAAGAGCTAATAAATAATTTGGATTCTGCTTGGAAGAAACAAAGTTAAAATATAAAGCTCTTTCTTGGCATTGAAGTGTGTTGTATAGCCTTGTAAAGCTTAAGTCTTTTCTTAGCAAGACAGATTTAGTTCTGGCTGGATCAATGTACTTTTTTTGAGGTTACAGAAAGTAGTGTGGATGGGCAAAAGCCAAAACTAAGGATCAATGTAGAGATGGTGCCCAGTGTCCTACACAAATGCCTCTTCACCAGAATAGCTTGTAACGTGAAAAGCATTCGGAGATACTCCTAAAAATAGTGTTCTGTGGTAAAAATGTAAATACCTGTTTCATGGTGCAATACTGCTGATAATGCCTTTCACCTTATAAAATATTCACACAATCTTCCTTAAATGATTTACAAAGCACTGCCTGAAACCAGATACGGTACTGCTGCTCTCGGGACGTTCTGGAGACTGCAGTTTGAAACAAAGGAGGAATGATGGATACTCTGTCCTTCTGCAGTTTGCGGACTTTTGCCTGCATTGTTGTAGTAAACAAACCACATCTGTGCAGACCCGCTGCTTTCATTGCAGCACTTGGAAACCCAGTGGCGACTGACATTCTGAAGTGAGCAAGCAGAACAAAATCAAATCTTTTACACGTTTCTCTTTAACCTGTTGTAGAATTACTTCTGGTACATATTATTTTCCCTATTTAGTGGTGTTGATTTCTAGCCGGCAGACTTTTGAAACGCACCTTTGTCTAGGGCAGTGATTCCAGGCCAAGCTTTCCTGTTAAATGAAAGTTGACAGTCATAAAAAAATATGTGTTGGTTTACTGGAGTGTGAAAATAGCATCATGGTGAGGCTGTTGAACTGTGTTTTCATTCTGAATTTTAGCCTGGATTGAAATTCATCCTTTCAGGCCATGCTAACTTGCCATGTCTAACTTAACCACCTTCTAAAAATTTTCTTCTGGGGTAAATTCTGAAAAAGAGTGTGTAGCCCAAATAAAAGGCTCTATTCACTTGTAATGTTGATATAACTGATGCAGAGGAACTGGGGACAGGCATCAGCTGCAGAGGTGTGCAAAAATCTGTGGCCAACCGGGTCTGGCATATAGGCATAAAGGGGATTTGTGTCCCCTTTCAGTTTCTGCTTTAATGCAGTTTGTAAATTTTTTGTAGACAGACCCAATAATTACTTCTATTTGAAGGCAAACCTGCTTTCTTCTCTGTCGTTTTTCATGACTAGAAGTCGTCTTTCATGAGCTTCCTATTTCTGATACCTGCTGAGAGACAGAAATGTAGCAGTTCTGATGCTTCTAGTTTTGAAATACCTGTACAATTTAGCTCAGCTTTCAGTCCTCTGGTGGGGATCAACTCATGGATTTATAATGTGTAATCGGAAATACATCCATTTATGGCTGGAAAAACAAACTGTCTGATAATTATGATGCTTAGCTGCTTACTTTGGAAAGTGAATACCTGCAGAGTATGCCAGAAGTTTTTTGCTTCAGAGATGAACTCCAACAGTGGGTCCATTCTCACAATGGAAGAACTGCAAAACGCCTTGAAATATTACAGTGATTTATGTTGATCTGTCTTGTGGTTTATTATACAGAGTACTTCTGATATTACAAAAGACTCAATTGTCAATCTAGTAGCCTTCTTTACTAAAGATGGATTTTAATTAGGAATGCTTAAAAAGTCTTAGTAGTATATTAATGCATATGTAAGTTGGTTTTAAAACTTCATTTTTAAAAGCAGCAGTGTTTCCTCAAACACGTTTTACTAAAAACTTAGATACAAACCTAAAAAATTTAAACTATTGAGATTATTTTTTTTTTGTTACTCAAGTTGACTTAGAACAGCCTTTCAGTTTTAGTTGCAGTAGTTGTTGAAAGCAAGCATCTTAAGCTTACGTGTTGAAATTTTGCTCAAAAAAACAAATGAAGTCACCACCAGTAAGCTGCATTGTGGTCACATCTGCTTGCAAGGCCTTAATCACAGTTGTCAGCACTCACATTATGAAAGCTTCTTTTCAAGTGGTAATTCAGCAAAAATGCTTGCATAGGTCTGGAACTTAACATTGGCGGCCAGATTTTCTACAACACTCTTTTAAAGTGTCAGATTTATTGTGTATGCAGCTTCTGCATGCAGTTTGGTATGTTGGAGATACTGTTCGATATGCCATTAGACTGTATTTGTACCCACACCTACAGATATAAAATGTTGCTTGCACAGACAGCAGACCTTTATTTGCTGTAAGAAAATCAAGAGTTGCACCTGCAGTTTAAGTCGTTTCTTGAAGACGCTTTGGGGATAAATTTGTTGTTGCATGTGAAGCAATGATTTTTGTGTTGTAATTAAATCTACCCGAGCATAAGAGCTGTAAGTCCAGCTCTGCTCACGCCTTGTTTCTGCCCAGTGTTGAGGGTGATGACCATCCGTTGGCTTCTAGGCCACATTCTGGCACCCCTATAAAAGGCAATTAAACAGTTAACCTGCACACAGCTCAGCATTTTTCAAGTTCTGAAAGCTTAGTCAACAGCTTTAGTTACTGACATGCTGCCTCTTTTAATTGCGTGGAACATAATTGTTGTTCCTTAACAGCTAAATAGGGATTGTTACTGAAGGCTAGGTAGAGGGTAAACTTGAAACTGGTTGTTAGAAGTAGTGATTCCTCAAGGTGTTGAGAAACTTTTTTAAAAAAATATTTTCCTAATGTGGCATACGATACATTTATTGGCGGAAGCAGAAGATATCTGTGATTACCGATTTACTAGTTGCTTTTTGATCTTTCTGATCTCTCAGCATTTTTCCTGATCTAGAAATTTGTATCCTTGTCCTAATGATTTTACAACACAATGTATAAAATCTGTAAGTATAGTCTTTTCCACTTGCAAAACATGTCTTGCTACATATGCTTTTGTGATCATCCTGCTATATCCTGTTTCTGTGGCTTACTCTGTGAATTTTGATGGACTATAAAATATATATAGGGGGTTTGTGCTTGTATTTGCCATTTCTTCCATAATGTTTATCACTTTCTTTCCTCTGCCAGGCTTTCTAGCTCATCTGCTATTTGTGTGTTTAAGCCTTCCTGTATTTGTCTATTGGTACTGTTCCTAGGACACCATCTGTCAGAGACCTCAGTTGTGTTTTTCTTGATTCCTTTACACAAAACTACTGGAGCTGCTGCAGCTCTGGAGCCAGTCCCATGCTGGCCACTCCATCACCACCCCAGTGTATGGGATGGTTGTCTCTTAATTATTCCAATGTATTTACATGTATGAAAAGCAACATTTCTATATCCCAACTACTATGATAAACATTTCTGAATAGAATAAAACTAGGTGATGGAAGCAGAGATGAGAAGAATCCCCCAAACTCTGTTGCTGTCCCCCACTCATCCTCCTTCAATCTTTGTGAAGTGTCTTGCTCAGAAAAGCCACGTTACAGGGAAGTGTTGTTTACTGGGCAAAGGGAGGTTTGCAGGATTCTCACTAATAGAAAATAGTAAGCTTGAGAAGTTTAAAAATAGACCTTGCTAATTATTTTGTGATGGACCCATGTGTAAAATGGGAATTGAGCTCTACTTTATGGTGGTGCTTGGATAGCTGGATCTCTCTCTTCTATATGAATTAACTTCAATCATGCTTTGCTGCAAAAGATCTTTCAATAAAATTTTTCATTTTAAAATGTCATATAAGCTACATGCTGAATTAACTGTTTGTGGTGTTCAGGTTGTCCCTTGCCTCTTTCACTCTTCCTTCTTGTGCTCACCTCCAGAGTCTTCTCTTAAGAAAGAACATTCTCCCCTTTGCCTACCACATAAAGGGCTTTCACACTGACAGCACTGAGTAAATAAATAGTGATGGATGGGAGCTCTGTGGGAGTCAGTAGGAGCATTCTGCTGGACCCCGCCACATTTAATGCCCTTGACAGCTGTATCTAGGAGAGCAGAATTTTCCTTTGTCTGTCTGTGGGGGTGACTACGGGCTATTCTGCATCACTGGTCTGAACAAAACGGTGGCACAGAATCCATTTCTACAACCTGCCTGCCCCAGAGGATGAAACCTTCATGGATCTTCTGTAGTTGTCTGTCTTTCTCCTGCCTCTCAGAATTTCAGTCTCATTATGGCTAGGTTTATTCTAGAGACACTACTTTTGCTTCAGTGGGGTCAATGAGTAAATGCTTATTAAAAATCGGTGCAAATCGTAATACGTGTGATAGTAAGTGTGCACTGCGCTCTCAGCATTTGTAATGGTATCATTTTGTCATTACAATAGCAATAGCTTTTCTGTTTCTATTTGTATTACAGTAGCAATAGCTTTTCTCCCTTACTGTGGCATAGTGATAACGACATTGAGTTCAGTTGGCGTAAGAAATGCTCCTTAGGCTCTCTTGCCTTTCCTGGTTGCGGGAAGGAAATTAAGGAGTTCTGCCAGGATACAGTTCTCTGAAATGTAGATCTCATCTCTATATCTATAGTCGTTAAATCTCAGGGAAAGCAGAACTGGCACATTCCTGGCAGGTTTGGAGGACCTGTATCAGACTGTTTAGCCACAGCATAAAAGATAAATGGGCCCAGGAACTGGCTGCTGTTTACTTTGGTGATTGGGCCAGTGAACTATAGTCTCTTTGAAATAGCTCTGTATTCTGTGCAAAAAAACTTGTTTCTGTCTGCCTGCAGACATCTGCATACCTACTGCTCCTCAAGTTGGACTTAAATTTGGCATGTGGTATAAAGCAGTAGTAAACCTCTTGCTGATACATTCATAAAGAGAGTAATGAAATCTGTCTGTATGATAGCTAGCACTGAAATATATATTTGATACATATATATGCCTTTGTTGATATTTGAACCTCCCCTTTTGTGTGTGCTTAGGCCATCCTTTGGGCATTTTCAGGAGTGCTCACTGAAGAGCACTTTTTGCCTTTCTAGATTGCTAAGAACTTTAATCTTCGGTATACATAACTGCAGTGTGAACATCAAATAGTCTATGCCACTTTCAAAGCTGTGCACTACATTGGTGATTAGGAACAGAGCCTTTAAATGCCAAAGGAAACAAAGTAGATTGAAAATGTTAGGTTATTCTTTCTTCTTTCATTTTAACTGACTAATTTTGTATGTTCAAATGGGTTTTGGCCTTAATCTCTTAAAGGAATGCATTTAATTCAATAATATTTAAAGATGACTCTTTCGTTTTAGATGATACAGATATTTTTATCTTTTCAGGTTCCAGAGTTCTAAATCTGGAAAGATCTACCTCCACAGAGATGTAAGGCTCCTATTCTCTCGGAAATCCATGGAAGTTGATAGCGGCGCTGCATACGAACTCAAATCTTACACTGAATCTCCAACAAATCCTCAGTTTTCACCAAGATGCTAGCAAACAATGGCAAACTAAAGTATTCATTTTACTGTTGATTACTCCTTACAAGGGAAGATCGGTAGAGATGACAGTATAAAGTTAAGTCTATAAAGGAATGAAAGTAGCGCTCGAGAGAGAAGGTTCTTATGTGATCCTGGACCAGTTTTTAAAAGGTTTCTGGAATGAGCTTTGTGTATTCCAAGTAGACTGGAAACATACTTAAATCTAATCTTTTTGTACTGTTTAAAACCACTTCATTGGATGTGTTGCAATAGCAAATTCCCAAGTTAGTTTAGTGTTTACACTTTTTATTTTATTTTTCAGTTATTTAATATTTAATGTTTCATTTAATACTCAAGTGATGTTTGTCTTTAGTGTTCTAATGTAGCATAAATCCTATGTAAAATCATACTATGTATTTTTGGCATTAATATTGAAATCTGAAATATATACAGATGTCTTTAATCTGTGTGACGTTTTAAGTGATATTCATTTAAGTTATTGAAAATGGGGACAACAGGTGAATTTCCATAACATTTCATACTATGCAAGCATTTAGCTTTTTTCTTTTTTTCTCTTTAATGGTACCCTTTTCCTTTTTTTTTCTCACATACAGATTCAATAATACCATAGTCCAGATTGTTTATTTACTTACTTATGCATTCAGATCATTGGTTCGCTTCATATTTTGCTCCCTCAATTTCTTTCTTTCCCTAAGGGCCACTTTAATTTTGCTTTCTGCTATTAGTTTTTCTCACATAAAATTCCCGCCCTCCCCCATTTGATTTCTCAATTGTGTTAAAGGATGTACTGTGCAAACAAATTAGTATTTATATCTTAAATATATGCAAAAGCTATGAAACTTGTACTTTTTGTTTTATTTTTAGATAAGGAGGATCTTCATGTAATCCTAAATATTTTTAATAGGTCGGTTCCATTTAAGCCACTAGGTGGCCACAGGAAGTTTTACTAGAAATGCTACATTGGGCATATAAATATTTTCCAATATGTATGTGTATTCCTAAAACAAAACACAGTCAGATAAACAGTTTATGCTAAGTGTTAAACTGTGTAACTGAGAGAAATAAAATTAGAAGCATTTGATTATATTTGAGGTATATATTTAATACTGAACATGAAGCTTTACAATGTTTGCTGAAGATCTCGGAGTTTCTCAACTGTCTTACCTTGGTTTATATGTTTTTCTTTACATAGCTATAGGTTTTCAAAGCATCAGTAATATCAAAGGTGACCTTCATATCTGGGAGTATAACATGCTTATCTGATGAAGACTCTGGAGAACAAATGAACACGCATTTTGTATATTCTTTACTGCCCTTAGATGAGAGGAGAAGTCAGTGTATCATGAAATCTCCAGGAAGTCTGCCAGGGAAAGTAAGGGAGATCAGACTTTCCAGAAGATACTTATCAACTATCTTGTATATTCAAATGACTGGTGCTCTAGAAGGGCAAAGCTCAGATATTACGGAGTCTGATCCCCACTTCAGCAGTATTTTCCCCTCTGTTACACTAGGTTTTCAAAGGTTAACTAGCATTTATTTTATAGAAAAACTGTACAGGATGAGGTAGTTTGCAGTTCCTAGTCATTTGTGTGCCCTGTAAAACTAAGAAAAGGTTTCTTGTGGTAGCAGAAGAGTCAAATACAACTGCAGTTGTACTGTGTACAGAACTAGGATCTAGACTAGCATAATGAGAATGTGTCCTAGTTTCTTTGTAGCTACTGTTGAGTCATAAGCAAACAGCATGTATCCTCAGAGTACTTATTTGTGTCATGGTGCACATCTGCTTGCGTACTTGATGAAAAACGAGATGGAAAAAGGACACACACTAATGAAAAGTCACAATTCACCTATAGTAGATTACCCTTTTATTTTGCACTGACAATATGCAATGTTTGTATGTCTGTATCTTGATAACTTTAAATGACTTCTTCAAGCCATCCTTTTCTCCCTTCAGAATAATACATTAATTTGTTTTGAACAGCAAAGATGTGTGGATTTTGAATATGTGGTCACTACAGGTCATGTCTAGGAAATAAATTTGTATTGACTTAAATAGTCAAACTACACTTAGTCCCTGTATGGATTCAGAATGAAAGTGACCTTAGATTATCCATGCACAACTTTGATTTAACTAAGTCATTCTCCATTTACAGCTTGATCTGAGTTAACACTTTCCATTAGGGACACACCTGAAGAAATGCTGAATGCTCATAAAATATGAACTGGATTGCACATGACTTCTATGCATAGGTTAAGAAATGAGACTAGACTAATTTTTGAGAGGTCATTTGCTTCTCTTTGCTCCTCAGTAGGCTCAACCATATAGAATTATTTTTGACAAATGTTTCTGGTGGTTTATGAGGGCCTCCAGTGATGGAAGCTCCAAGTAATCTCTTCCAGTGTTAAACTGTACTTATCACAAGAAAGCTATTTATAATGTCCAACTAAATCTTGCTGCAGTTGAAGTCAAATACTATTTGGCCTTTTCACTATAAGCAAAGAAAACAATTTAGTTCTTGGATCTCCCTTCTCAGTCTTGTTTTCTGTATCTAAGACAACCCCAGACTGTTCAGTCAGCCTTGCCTCATAGATTTTATTTTCTGTACCTCGTAATTCTGGCTCTTTGCTTTCTTCTTTTGGTCTGAATCTGTCTTGAAGCGCCTCAAGCTGGACACGGCATCACAAGCAGGGCCTCTCTGTGCCAATTAGACTGGAAGGATTGGTTGATAAATCTTACGTATTAAAGTCCTCTTCATACATCTGATTATAATACTTGATTTTTCAGTACCAGGAGATGTCAACTTGCAGAGGTGTCCCACCTGCTTGTTACTGATACGGTAGCTTGCCTGCATATGTCATTATCGAACTTTGTTCTCCCACTATCCAAGATTTTGTATCTGATCCTCTGTTTGAGTCTGAATTGCAATTACTTTCTAGTGTTCTTGTAGCTTCTCTTGCTCCATGTAATCTGCTAATATTAATAAAGTTTATAGTACATTATCTGGGTCACCACTGAAACCGGTGAGTAGTATTGGCCCTGGGAAGCTCACTGTGAAACCCTGCTAAACCCAGCATTGCTGTTTGAACAATTAATAACCATTGCCAACAAAACTTGCATCCACCACATTAAAGTTTCATGTAGTTAAGTCTCCCTAATTTGCATGGGGAAGTGTCAAAGGCCTTATTAATGCCAAAAGATGTCAGGAACTTCAGCCACCTTCACCCACTTCTCCACATGGTCTGTTTCCTTTTCATTAAAGGAAATACGATTTTGTGAAACCCTTGTTCTTAATGGTGAATTTATGTCTAGCTACTCAGTTAATTTTGAGTGCTTATTTTAGATGATTTTTCAGGTAATTATTGATTAGACAGCTTAATTATATAGCTTGTATTCTGTCCTCCCCTTACTCCTATTTAATCAGTCTCCTGGAAACCCATTCATTTTCTACAGGTTCCTATATAGATGACCACTAATTAATTGGAGATTGCTTCACTCAGTTCTCTAAACCCTCAAGGATAATTTTTCATCCAAGTTGAAAGTATTTACAAGATGGAAAAAAAGAACTGATGGCGAGTATTTTATAAACCGATCTTTCCTTATTCCACCTTGAGGTTATACTCTGTTGCAAGTTTATTACGCTAGCTATCTTCATCGCCCCAGATGGAACAAAAGAAACATTAAATCCTTGGGTCTTTACATAGTTTGTTCAGTAATTTTCAGTAACGATATGTCCCTTGTCTTCATGATCTGCTTTTGATGCACATCCTTAAAAAAACGACCTACTTTCTATATGTATTTGAGGCCATTGAAGAACTTGGGTTTTTCCTGAAGTTCTTAATTTACTTCCTCTCCTTCCTCTGCACTGTGTAGTTTACACTCATTCCCTTAAATAAATTATTTCATTAAGGACTGCTGAATCCTTAAAACTGTTTTCCCTCACATAATTTCTTGAGAGATTTGAAAGATATTCCTGAAGTTTGCATTCTTGTCTGCTGGCACTGCTTTGTTGTTCATCTTCCTTTCAAAATCTATGAACTTCATCCTTTTTTTGGTCATTCTTCTGTGTGTTACTCTTGTTTTTACACCTTCAGACCATTTCTCTCTGATTTTTGCTAGAAGCAAATGTGGCACACCCACCATTACCATTGCTTTTTCTATCATTAGGAAAAAAATACTCACTAGTGCCTTCTATGATTTTCCTGTGCAATGTGCCCTGCTGTGTCCCTTTCTGAACGAGGCATATGCACATTCCTTGAGTTCCCTGCTTACTACACAATCCTGCTCTCTGGATGAATCTATCAGTTGCTCAAAAAAACCGCTTACAATTATTGGTTTGGGGGGCTTTTACTGAAATTCAATTGTGGCAAAATCATTGATTTTACAGCTTCTGTTTTGACTGAGAGACGTTTCTGACCTGTCTCAGTCTGTCTTCTGGACCTTAACAGCACAAAGCCAGTCCTTGCCCAGCCTTCCCAAGCTGTGCTGGAGCTGGTGTACCACATGGCGTGCAGGGTCTGCAGCGCAGCCAGCATGTGCTGGTCTTCAGCCAGAAGGCACGCTGGGCACCGGCGTGTTATGGTTTGAGGAACCCACAACAATTTATTGTAGTTTAGACAATTATTCTATCACCCGATGACCCCTCCCCACCCAGGAAGGGGAATCAAGGAAAAAACAAGGAAACCCAAAAGCCGAAATATAAATAGATTTAATAGAATAAGACTAAATAATTAACATTAATAATATGAAAGAAGCAATATTGATCCTGATACCAATATAAAATATACAAGGATTACACTCAGCCCATTCCATCCGTAGGAAGCTGTGCGCTCCCAGCCATGGACAGCAAACATTGGACACTGCGAGTGCTGTGGCTTCAGGAGGAAGGGAAGGGCTCGGGGGTCTGGCACTGGGGCAAGAAGCTCTCAGGATCACAGCCATCACAGGAAAGAGAGAACTCCCCAGCAAACTTTCTGATTTATATTGAATGTGGTGTTCATGGTATGAAATAATCCTGTTGGCCAGCTTGGGTCAAGTGCCCGGGTCTTGCTCCTCCTCATCCCCACACCTGGCGAGCTCGAAAACACTGAGACCTTGAGACCTGCATCCCGTAGCTGGCTATAAAGCAAGTATTTACAAAAATTCAGACACTAGAGTCTTCTAGAAATGCAGTTTTCCCAAGCATGAGAAGAGACATTACTGAAAAGCAAAATTACTGAAAGAAAAATTAATCCTGTGCTGCTCAAAGCAGCGCATGGCGATACACCACCATGGGAGGGCTGGATGCCGAAATCACAGGAAAGCCATGTAAGATGCTATGAAAATACATTTTGTATAGGAAAAGTGAGAGTGTACATTCATTTAAGTAAAATCTATACCTTGTTGTTCCCATACTCCCCATATTTAGGGACCCCAAAAGATTTATTATAAAACAGTGGGTTATTTAAGCCACTCCTTTATGTTCTTAAAGTCTAAGAGAGTCCAAGGGAGGTCAGTGTTCTGCCAGATAGTGGAAAGTAGATGCGGAGGGAAGAAAATGCTTCATGTAAGTTGGTAGCGCGCTGTTGGGACGTTTCAGTGGACTGTCTGAGACCTCCGATCCTGTCAGCTAGCACCTGGGATTCAAAAAAGATCCTCAAGCGAAGCTGCTGGGGACTCGGCTCCTCGTGCTCCATCTGTAAAAGTCGCCCAAAAGAACTACTTTGAGCCGGGCAGCAAAGGCATGCCCGGCACCGGACGTGACGTCAGGGGGCAGAACCGGAAACAGCTGCTGCGCGTTCCCGGCAGCGTGGCCGCGCCGCCGGGGAGGCTGAGCGCGGAGGAAGTCTGGTCCCGCCGGCGCCCCGTCCTGCCAGCGGCCGCCATCTTGTGCGGGAGGCGGTGGCAGCGCTGCGCTGCGCGGAGGAGCGGCGGTCGCGCCTCCCTCTCCCGCCCTTTCCCCGCCGTCCTGCTGCCGCGGCGCCATGTCTGCCGAGAGTCCCGAGCCCGCCTCGGCCGAGGAGCAGAAGGTGGGTGGCCGGCAGCCCCGCCGAGGAGCGGAAGGAGGCCCGCGGGGCTTCTCCCGCCTGCATCCGTCCGCTGAGGCGGAGCGGGGGCGCCGCGGCCGGGCCTCTCGTCCCTCAGCCCGGGGGAGCCTCGCGGGCCGCCGCGGCCATTCAGGCGGCGTCTCCCGGGCCCGGCCGCCCTCCTCGTCGCGCCCCCTCAGAGCAGCGGCCCTCGGCGGGGAGGACGGGGCCCGGGGCCTGCGGCGGGAGCGGCGCCGTGCTGCGGGCCGGAGCGGCCGGGAGGGCGCGGGCCCTCCTGCCCGCGGCTGGCGGAGGCTGGAGGCGGAGGAGCGGCCCCACCATCTTGGCTTCTGCGCTTGGGGGATTTCTGTTCTCTGGTAAATCGTTGGCGTTGCTGGCGCCTGGACGGGCTAATGGCGCGTCCTCGCTCCCTAGGCTGGCCCCGCTCTCTGCCGGCTGCTCTGGGGGAAAGAATTTGAGCTCACAGTCGCAGCGGCTGGAAACCAGCGATGATGCAGTGGCTATACTTTTGCTTCACTTTTAGAAAAGTTTCAGATTTTAACGTAAGCTGTTTAGGAGGAGAAATAGCCAAAACACAACGGCTGTGGCCTGTTCTCGTTAAGGCTTTTAGAAAGAATAACTGGCTGGGTTATCCTGTGATGGCAGTATTATATCATCTCTGTAACGAATAATTTTAGAGTCTCTTAAGTGGGATTTGGCTTCTTAGATGACTGTATGCTGTTAGCAGTTTCTCTCTGCTGGTTGTGACTTTAAGAAGCCGTTTGGTTTTTAGTCTTGTCGTTGCTATATGGACTCGGTTGCAGTCTCCACAGCTGTTTCTGATAGGGAGGAGTTATGAAACACAAGTATTGCTTTGAAGGACACTAAAAGAAAAAGCTTAATCTATGTCAGCTGTCAAGTTTTTGTTTAATAATTTACAATTTGTAATATGAGTTAGTCATACAAGTAGGCGAGCTTTGGGGGTTAATAGGGAATGATACCTTCTCAATAGGCACAGTAATCAGAACCAGCTTTTATGGCAGGGCTGTAATCTACTCTTAAATGCGTGTGTTCTGCAGCTTGACTTCACATTCACGTTAGGTAGACTACTGAAGGGGCACTGTTCCTGTTCAAAGCTTATAAAAATAAATCCCTGGCCTATGCAGCACTCCTAGAATAGCTCTGTAATAAGAGCATAGTAAAACATGTGGTAGTGAGTTTATTGTGATGCCTTCTAGTGTGTTCTGATGAAGTCAGGTGACTGGGGCTGATTTTGCTAACTGAGTTTCAGACCGAAGTCTTGAAATGCAGCACTTGGGCACTGTTTTGAAAAATTACCCTTTATTTGAGTGACAGGAGTCCCTTACTGATCTGCTAATTTAGTTTTTACCTGATGAGGTGTTCAAGGCAAATGAATAACATGAGTAAAATAAAACTTTGTTTTCTGTGAGTTTATAACCTATTAGGATACTGTGATATCAGTGCTACTACGGCATTGCAATATTAACCTTCACTAAAACTGTTTGTCTGGGGAGGCAGAATTGAACATTGACTTAGTTAATGCTTGGCTCTGAAATACTTATATGAAAAACTCATTTTGCAGTACTTATTTATATGTATGCTTAAAAAAGATGAAGGCCCTAAATGAACTTTGAGGCAGTGTTTTCATGGTCAGACCTCTCTTCTAAACTTTTCTAACGTGTAAGAAGCTTGTGCATGTGTTAGGTGAGAAAGGTGTTAAACAAGAGAGTGATATAAATTGAAAACTTGCCAAAGACCAGCGTTTCCTGTTCTTGTGTGAAAACTCAGGATAGTGTCAGGGGGAAGTTCAGCAACAAAGAAACTTTAGACATTGGAGAACATATGCTTGGTTCACTGACTCTTTTTGCCTTAAAAGCCTATATTTTTCAGGAAGCTCTAGAGGTGGTGCATTTTGTTTCTGGACTGGCTTTTGCCACATCAGTTCACTGTAGTTGTGCTGTTGTCATGTTTTCCCCATTTTCTGCTTTACATTTTGTCTGTTGTCTTTTGCTAAAGGGAATGAGCTCTTCATACCAGAGTTTGAAAAGGCTGATGGTTCTTTTTTTAGCCATGCAGTTCGGTTGTCCAACAGATATGGAACTTTACACTGCTAGTAAAGATTAAAAGCAAAAGCTACCTTTAAAATAGTTAGGTACTACTGCCTTCCCAGTAGATCCTTTTAATGAAGTAAGCAGACTTCATTAACTCTGTCAAATTCCTGTAGAGAACTAAAATTATAATTTTTGTGTGGTTGTCACTAGGAAGAAGAGCGTGGTATATCATGATTTCCGCCCCCCCATCATTTGTTAGTCACTTGATTGTTGCTTCTGTAACTCAAAGGAGGATGTTGTAAATATATGAATGGCCTTGCCGACTTGGGTTAAAGCATTTGTTGCTCAGCAGCACATCTCCCAAGAGTGCTCAATACCATCTAGTCCACAGAAAAATATAAGGTCAGGACATGCATGCAGTGATCTTCTTCAGAAAACTATCCCAGGTCTCCGCAATCTGTGGTTTAAAACCCTTCTGAATGAACACATCGAGTTGCTTTCTGAATCCATCTAAACTCTCGGCACCCCCTGTATCCTTTGGTAAGGAGTTCTGCAGCTTAACTATATTTTATATGAAGAACTGTTTTCTTAAGTATTTTTTAAACCTGCCATTGGCTGGTTTTGTTTGGCACCCCAAGTCTTTGTATTGAAATTCTTTAATTTGTCCTATGTAGTCTTTTGAGTCTTGGTTGTTCTTGGTCATCCAGAGTAAGTGACCAAGGATAGTCTGTATCCTTTTCAGCCTCATTGATGTGTAACACAGTATTTTGTGTTTTGATTGCCTTCTGTGCAATGATTTGTCAGCCCTGTGAGTTTGCATAAATGTCTCCTTTGGTGTACCATGAATACGTATTTATGTAACCTATTTGTTGTTGGCCCCCTGTTCTTAAAAATTATCTCCTTTTGGTTAGTATTGGCAAAACATCCCCCCTCAAATGCTTTGTCTGTTGGCTCAACAGTGAGCACCCAGTGATTCAGCATTAGATGTTGAAAGTGTTTAGCGGAAAGGATTGCTTTTGAGAAAATCTAGTCAGTGTCGGCATGATAATAAGCACAATAGGAAGAACAGCAGCTGAAGAATGATTTTATAATACATGAAAACTGTGGTCTTGGCTAGTATGATATTACGTAGTGAGAAATAGTATAGTTTTATGTTCAGTAGCGTCAGGGAAACTTTGCCCTTTATATTTATTTGTATTCTGCATTGTATTGCCTAGCTGTGTTTTCATCTAATAAAAAGCATTGGTTCCTGTCCTCATAGAAATTTCTCTTAAGCTGTTACTAGAATTTCTATATTTCGTTGGTAGAACTGTTAATTCAGATTCCCACTGTATTGTGCAAACCTGTCTTTGAGATGTCTTGGCTAATGGAGCAACTAGACAATGTTATCTTCTAAATCTGTTGTTATAACCTTTACTTCTGAGGTTTCTTACCAAAAGATGTTGAATGTTGTAGAACTTTGAGCCTTTATAAGAGATGTAGGAAAGCACTGGGGTAGGTTAGTGTCATGGATCTAGTTCTTTAGCAGTTCTGGCTTAAGTAGCTCCCAGCTGCTTGTCTTCCTCTGTCCTCCCTGCTGCTGTGCTAACATACCTGTTTGTGCAGCTGCTTGGTGATCCAGACTGTGGAAACTGATCCAAATGAAACAC
>VFFE01007253.1:189903-203630 GCA_008921705.1 Burhinus oedicnemus | reverse complement strand
GGATAGATGGTTATTATTCTGTTTAATTAATTTCTGTAACACATTCATGTGGAGTACATGCAGTCATGCTGCCTGACGCAATGCAAAGGATGATGATGCAGATGGAAAAGTGTGTGAAGGGGCTGCCAAAGCAGCTCTTAAGTGGATATGAAACCTTAGTCACAGGGTCGCAGGTGAATGTGAGGCCCTCCTGATTTCAATGGCAATTCTTCTTTCATGCCTGAAAGTCTTTCTGTGACTTCAGATGATAATAACAATTGAACAACTCCAGCAGTCGGTGCAAATCAATATATTTTCCCTGGACTAGCGATGGTTTGTATGAAAAAAAAAAAAAAAAAAAAAAAAAAAGCCCTTGGCCAAATACTGGAAAGTAGCAAACCAAGAAATGTGAATGGAAAATATTTTAGAAATGATGTAATAGAATAAATTGTACTTCATACATCAAATTGCTACATGGACCGGAACAGATGAGTGTAAAGTGGAGGTCAGTGTTGAAAGACTGGATGTACAAATTGCAGTTTTTGCCAAATGAGTATCTCCAAGTGATTACTTTGAGCACCCATATTTTACAGTATACTCATAAAATAGGCATTTTATTTTACACAAATGCACTATCCAACTGTCTTCATCCTCATAATTTTAGGATAATTATAGACGTTCATAGAGAAATACAGTATTGTTGCTATTAATATGATAGTAGGCATGTTTTTGAGACTGAGCTACTTTAACACTGTTTCACAGTTAGAGCAGTCGTACAAACTAGACTGTGGCAATGCAAGTGCTAGTCTGTCTGTGCAGCTTCATGATCAAATGGGCAGTTGAAGAAAAGTCCTGTGGCTCTTGCCCAGCTTTCAACATTTGTTTGTTCTTAGTGAAACCCTTGTTCTGACCAAAAAATGAGGGGTTTTTATTTGGGTTTTTTGTTTGGTTTTGGGTTTTTTTTTCCCAAAATTGAATAATTTAGTTTTAGTATAGACTACTTTTATGTGAAAGAGAAGTGCATTGATTAGATTCAAACACGTCTCCAGGAAAGGTATCTAAGATGGGAGGCTGAACTCCTACAGTTGCTGTCAGCTTTTGAGAGAGAATGTATGAAAATGTCTATTCATATAATTGATATGTTCACTTGGTAGCAGCAGACAGCATGTTGGTGAATTATCTGCAAAGGTATTCTGCATAAATAGTTCATTATTGTAGATTTCATTTACGGTTTCTAATTGTCTTTCAGGAAATGGAGGATAAGGTGATCAGCCCAGAAAAAGTTGAAGAAGCAAAATTGAAAGCAAGATACCCTCATCTGGGCCAGAAGCCAGGAGGCTCAGACTTCTTGAGGAAGAGGCTTCAGAAAGGAGTGAGTTCTTTATTGTCCTTGGGGTGTGGACATGAAATTCCAAAATTCCTGTATCTGTGACTTTTTTTTTTCCACTCCACAGGCCTTTGCGTGAGTAAAAGAGTGCTAAGAAATTTAAACTTTGTCAGTGAAGGCACAAGGAAGAGAAATTTGTTTCCACAAAACAAATGTCAAATTGGCAGGATAGCTGTTTATAGCATCAGTGGCTCAACTGCACTTTTTAGAAAAAATTAAATTTAGAATGTGGCTCAGTGCTGCTATGACTTCATAAAAGACATTGTAGTAAATGCTAAGGGTCAGAACCTCATCCCTGTTTTGTATTGATCTTACCTTGCCCATTCTTATGTCCCCACAATATATGTCCACTCTTATTATCCATGTTTTTAGCACATGTAACACAGCAGACACTAGAGCATTCACCCGGTACCGTCTGACATCTGCAGCTTGAGAATGGCAGTGTAATTCTGAATATATGCCCTAACCAAAAAAATAATGATAGAAGAAAGAAGAGTATTTCAGTATTGTGTCACATTTAACCAGTGTCTCTTTTTTTCTTAGTTATTCAGCTGTTTATTTTTTAGTTTAATTATTCATAAAGTGATTATGTAATGCCTTTCAGGCATGCTGGAACTCTGTTCTTGGAATAATCCTAGCATGCCACTACTTCTGATGGTGCTTTCATTGCTGTCACACTGTTTTGTGTGTGTTGTGGGTTTTGGTTTGTTTTGTTGGTTTTTTTTTTTTTCTTTTGCTATTATCTAGGCCCTTTGAGTGCATGCAACAATTCCAAGTATAAATCCTTCGCAAACCAGCTGTTGGAGTTCAGTGCTGATCTAATTCTGTGCTACCTGGTAACATCTGGGAATTGTTACTGTTGGCAGGTTTTTTGGATAAGCCTTCTCTTGTAAGTTGGAGTGTATGCAGCATAGTTAATAGCTGCTGGGCATGGGCAGGTGGTAGATTAGGTGTCTGCTTTTGTAAGTTGCGCTGTTATGTGGTCAAAGGCAGCCTAAGCAAGACTTCAGTGGGTTCTGTGTATGTGTAGACACAGAAGGGAGAAGGTAAGTACGTGTTGTAATGATAATTCAAGAAAACAGACCAGCGTCCACTCCCTAAGGATTGATGGCCATAAAGGAATTAATGACTGCTTGCACTCAGTGCAATCTGTACAGTATCTTCATCTTGCTTATAACAGTATTTAATGCAAAGGTTTTTGCAGCCTGTATTTTCAAATTTGAGCAGAGGTGTACCAGTGGGCATCTTAATTGACTAAACATTTGGGATTTTGCTACTTTGAAAGATGGCATGAAATTGTGGATTCCAATTTGTAATCTGCCTTCTCCAGTTCTCCACTCCTGATGTGGTGATAATAACTTTCTTCCATTTAATTTTTTTATTGTTTTTGTTTAGTGTGCTCAGTGCCTTAAATGAGGAAGCATCTTTACCTAATATAGACGCCTGGTGTACTTTGGGCTGCCTGGATTGCTGAAGTTTAAGATAGAGTGAGGGTAGTGAGTATGCTTTCAGGTAGTGTTTGTGACATGAAGACACCTGGACAGACGTAGTCAGTTTGAAAGGGATGATCAAATACAGGTTATCTATGAGATGCTAGGGTAAATCAGAGGACAATGCAGGACTAAGTTAAAGGAAGAAATAGACTGATATTCTAATGTATGAAAGACGGTAGGTTTTCTCAGATACTCTTCTAAATATATGTAGTCAACTCTAGCACAGATTTTCTTCAATTTGGCAACTAGGACATGCTCTGTCCATTGGTATTTGCTCTCCAGAAATGTTCTGTATTGGGGACACACACCATTGTTAGCACGCTTTCTCCAGAATAAGAGTAGATGAGAACCAAGGTACACCATACTCCTGCAGAGGGATTCTATTTGGAGCTCTTACATGGACAGAAATAGGTATCTGTTAACAGCAGAAACACATTGAACAATTCTGTTATTACCTAGATGCTGTTTAAAAGTTTCTTTTGGTTGCTTCAGACTTGAAGGGCAAAATATGAAAGCCCTTTTCCAAATCAGATTATGTTATAACTAGTCTGCAGATGCAGTTGCTAGAACACTGTGGTGTAAATAGGGATTACACCATCAAAAGGATCGGATTGGGAAAGACAGATTTGGTAACTTTAGGGCTCTGGCAGGGAACATTTAAAGCTGCCTTCAGGAGGCCTTTGCATACACCACCACCACCACCGCTGCCTTTAGTACTAATGCAGAATAAAGAGTATGGTAGTAATATGCTGCCTGGAAGCACTTAAACATAGCAGGTAGTGATGGCTGTTGTTCAATTGACTGAGGAATAAGTGTATAAAACTAACTAGGGAGTGTTCTCCTCAGAGATGATTGTGATTGTAAGCAGTAGTTGCTAGTGTAAAGCTTTGTCCTGAATCTATTTTTTTTTTTTGCCTCATATGACAATCTGTTCAAAATCATGGGTTACAGGTACCTTAATGGTAGACCTCATAGTAAGATGTAAACAAAATACAACTTTTCCTGCAAAATGTGTCAATGAGCAGTTGAAGACTCTGCATTGATGAAATTCAGTCATCTTCATGATGCAGATAAATCTTAACAGTCATTTGTCTTTAACGTCCATGGTTAACTTAATATTTGGAGAAATCTGACAACAAAAAAGATTGTTAAAGGTAATGCTAATAAAAATTTGCTGAAATATTAAGGAATGCTGTTACAGAAATTCAAACTTAATGTACTCACTTCTGTATTCAGAAGAAACCTGGAGTGTGGGATAAGAATTTTCTTCACAGTGCTTTTCAGAAGGACTGCACAGTAGATTTGACTGTGCTAAATAATTGGTTTGGGAACTTTAGGGTTGATAGTTTCACTGTCTTAATGTATGCAGATAAGAGGTTTTCTTGTTAGCCTGCAGCTTCATGCTACTTTGATCTGGTATGATAGAGCAGGCTCTGTTCTCCAGCTTTAGTTCATGTACTGTTTGGTTATTCTGTGTTGCAGAACTTGTTCACTGCAACAAAATTTACAAACCCCAAGGTTTCACCTGTGGGAGAGTAGAGCTCTTGGGAAAACCAGGGCAAAAATGATGTTCAGGTATGGTGTGAGTTTAATGGTATGTGCAGAACCTTAACTATAAACTTACCTAATGCTATGAGTTTAGCTATGTCTGCTTAATAGTCTTGGTAAGATTTTTTTTTTTTTTAATCAACATAGAGCTACCTTGCCAAATCGGGAAGATTTTACAACTGTTTTTAAAATTTAAAGAATCTCTTTAACCATGTAATTCAGTGCGTGCATCTGGTAAGATTTCAGGCTTTTAAATATATGTGTGTTTTGTCTTCTAGCAAAAATACTTTGATTCTGGTGACTACAACATGGCTAAAGCAAAGATGAAGAATAAGCAACTGCCTACTGCAGCTCCTGACAAGACAGAAGTCACTGGTGACCATATTCCTACTCCACAGGATCTTCCACAGCGGAAACCGTCTCTTGTTGCTAGCAAGCTGGCTGGCTGACGAGAACAGCTGAACTGCATGATTATTCTCATTCCTGTTATTTCTCCTTAATAGTTATTTCTCACCCTCACATCCCCCTTTTTCTTTCTTACACTAAGTCATGAGACTGACAGCTTTGCAGGTAGCGATAGCATGTGCTGCTATTGTAAGGGAGTACTGTTAAGAGTAAAACGTGTAGTATTTGGACTAGTTGAGAACAATGCACTGATTAAAAAGGACAAGTTTGGTTAGAGCAATGTAATCTACTTGAAAATGTACATATTGCCCATTTCCTAGTGTAGGACTGGTTCCAGCAAGTGACATCGCAAGTTTTACAACTTCTAATGTTTCTGCTTTTGTTATTTCATCTTAATTACAGCATATTTGTATTTAATATAACCTCCAGTTGTGTTGGGTTTTTCTTCTGTGTTTGGGTTTGTTGTCTAAAATAGAGGTTTAGACCACAAGTTGCTAGATGGAAAAGCATGTATAAAAACAAAGACAGGGCTCTGATTGAATTTTGTTTCTGCTTTTGAACTTGAACGGCCTTAAACCTGTTTCAGCTTTAACAATAGAGTTTTTACTTGGGCAATATTTGCCCATTCTGGTGTAACTCTTGTGAATCTAGTGCTTATTGACAACTGCCTGTTGAAGCTGGTATTCTTTTCAGTTCCGTAGCTTAGGACACACTTTTGTTGAAGATGTGAATGAAGTGTGCATGTGCATAGACTGTTGAATTCACTCTTGTGCCATTTTTGTAAATACAATAGTTTTGCACAACCTTTTGCAAACGTCTATTAGTTTTACATTTTAAAAAGCAGATAATGTGCCAATCAAAGCACAAGTGATTCTGTATCTTTCAAAGTCTTGTCCTGAAACTGAGAGCCCAGAATCTTATCTACTGAAAGTAAAAATTGAATACCTGAAATTTGTGAAACACTTATATTTACACTTGACCCAGCCTTATGCTTTTGCGGTTGTATGTTTGTTTCGCAACAATGTCCAGCGTTCAAATATAAATCTGGAATTTGTACCTATATTTGGAGGCAAGTGCCCTTTCTGTTCAGCAGCTCTTTAAGCTTTTAAAGCTGAAATGCTTTGATGGCATGGGAGATGGCTAAATGTGCTGTTCTAGAGAGTTTCCCGTGTGGCAGACTCCGAATCTAGGCTTGCTAACGTTTGATATGCAATTGTCGTTGGGCTATTTTAGACGTCTGGAAGTGGAAGGGTATTTTTTTTTTATCCTTGGGCTCCTGAAGCGGGAGTAAACTAACTCCTTTTCTTTTTGTTATACAGCAGCCCCTCATTGGCTTTGGGGAAACAAAGAACTGGAAGTGGTATTTATGTAATGACCTATTGAGAAATAGGTAACTTTTCATGTCGGAAAATAGGAATGAACTTCAGTTCATCTTTATGATGCAAGTCATAAGTACTAGATTGCCAAAATATATAGTTTATATTAGACAGGTGTGTGAGCCGGCACAGGCAGGATGCAGAAACAACCACAAAACCATGGATGAAATGCAAAGGGTAAATTTATTTTCATTACTTTGCAACTGGGCGATCCCCAAAGCAGCAGCCAGGCAGAGGCACACATGAGGGAATGCAGGCACCATGGAGCTCGGTCCATGCTAGAGGATCACAGAACCTGCGTTTTTTGCCTCTGTATCAGGTATTCGCGCAGATGTAGTTTACCACTGTGCTTTGATCTTCCCCACAGCAGGGCAGGAATCTCCAGCATATTCGATAGGGTGCCTCTAAGTCTATCACAAGCCTATGTTATCTAAACACAGGTGTTCTACTTGTCAAACACAGAAGACTGAACAAGGATTAGGATGATATATGTTTTTCAGCACCTCAGCTGCAAGTCACTTGAGTGTGTTTACAATCCTCCTCGCCACTCTTCTGTTATTTTCCCACAACAGGTAACTTGATGCATTTAAAAGCATGTGTTCAATGAAATCAAAATATTAAAAGTGCAATATGATCCATAATGTGATTGATTTCCATATAGGTAATCACAGCCTTCATGTTCTTTGGGAGTATAAGGAACTCTTAAGATCACTTTACTGAATACTTTTTTCTTTAAAGAAACAGTTCTGAAATAGCCCGTTAAAAACAAAGCAGCAATGTGGGTATTATAAGAGAAAACACTTAAAGATGCAAGTTTTTAGAAGGATGTGCTTTATGTTGACATATTCAGAAAGGTCTTTCAGGATAAAGGACTGCTAGTCAAAAAGAACACTGGCCCATATTTTCTGCAATGCTCTCTTCTAAAGGCAAACATAAGAAAATGATCAAGAGAAAACAAGTAATCTTAAGTTGGTTCTGTTTTGATCAGAACATGAGCAAAGTGTATCAGTGTCTATATATTGTCCGGTTCAGAGGAGTCATTCCAGAGAATTTCGAAATTGCTAATCTGATTTTTTTCAAGTCTGTATAGCCCTTTTCTAGTAATTAAATGGGCTCTGTCAAGCCTGTCCTTATTCCTTAGCCTCCACTAGCGTTACAAAGAATTTGATTTTTTTGCATAACAGGTTGAAGAAACAGACCTACTTCCTTAAGTAAGAAATTGGGCTAGGGGAATAGCAAGGAAACTTGATATATTGAAGCAAACTGCTTTTTATAGATGTTTGTCCTAATGTGAAGATCCCTCTTTATTTTTGTATGTATAAATGAAACTGAAACTTAACGATAGGACTGGGCCTGAAACAAAGTTTGAACAGTTTAAGGTGACTTGCTGTGTATTGTCTGGCGCCACTACTCTGTAGCTCATGTAAGGTGAGCTTTCTTGACGTTTGGGAAGGCTTAAAAAAATAGCCATTTAAATTTAAACATTCCACTCAGCTACAACTCAGCTTGTCCTGCTGGTTGGACAACATAAGCTCTTCCGATGTTCACTTGGTGACTTGCAGTTCTTAGGATTACTACAAATTCAGCTATGAATATGTTATCCATGTGTATATTTGAAGTACTGTAATACTAACTAGGTCAGTGACTGATGATGAGCCTTCACATCTGTCAGACCTCAGCAGCAGGCACAGCTGTTTTGATTCTATACACTGTATAAAACTTAAGTCCAATAATCACTTAACAGTAAATCAAACATGACTGCAAATCGATGCTTACTTTCAGCTTACTCCAGCAAGATAACTCAGCTATCCAAACTTATGTACATAATGTATTATATGAGTTTTACCATTTGATAATTACCTTTTTCAAAGAAAATCTGTCTACACTGTAGACTGGCAGTCCCTTTCATATCTTGCCTTTAAAGATAGACAGTGTTTAGTTACTAGAGTAGGACTCATGTAGGCTTATAATAGTGGGTAGCACCAACATTTTATTCGAGATAGGTAAGTGGATTAATTACAACTTCACAGATATGTCCCCAAATCTGTAGCACCAAAGGCTTCCCTCTCATTGTTCTTGATGTAGTAGGACAGTGTTTGTGTAAAGGCCACAGGAGTGCATTTTGTTGGACATATTTACACCCGGTCAAGATGTTAAGGTGATGAAAATGTCAATTGTTCTTTACAAACTCACACATTGTATAGTATACAGAATAAATTGATCTACTTAGTTTTTATTGCAACGTGGAGATTTGTCTCGTCTTTACTGTGGTTTCCTAAAAGATCCTGCATACTTTGGTATTCTCTATGGAAAATTTCTAAACCCTAAATCTTGCTACTCTGTATCATTAAAAATATGATTGGGCTTCGGTTTCTAGTATGTTAGACTACAGAATTACTTTAATGTAATCACATTTATATATATTTCAGTGCTTATTTTTCTAATAAGGCAATTAAAGCTTATTGTTTGAAAACTCCGTAACAGATGGTTGTTTTGGTCCCTTGCACTGAGTGAAGGGGATATCTGGGAATTAGCTTGGCATATAGAAGTTTGCATTGCTATAGACTATTGGCCTGAATACGGCAACTTTTCCAAGAAATCAAGATGCTGGAAAAGGTCCAGCTAATTTCATGTTCAGACTGTGACTTAGGTGCTGATCTTTGTGCAATTCCGAGATCCAGGTGGTATATTTACACAATCAGCTCAGTCACCAAGGTCATGTAACATCCTCTCTATGCTGCATCTCTAACAAACTGCGGAGAAAAACGTGCAGTTGAAGTAGCGTTGTTCAAATACCATGCCGAGGCAGTGCAAAGGCTGCATTAACACTGGCATTACTCACCGAAAGTAACTTACCTGAATCTCTGTGTGGGGAGTGCCATCAGTCACCCATTTAAATGCAGGCTTATTGCCCAAATCGGTTTCTAGTGGGAGCGGAGGCAGGGAGGGTTGCAGAGCGCGGCACTCGGAGAAGCTTTGCGTTTAGTGGCAGTGCTCGCAGAACATGGCCGTGTTGCTCAGGAGGGAGCCAAGGTTGCAGCAAGTTGATTTGGTGGCTGAGGGGCTTTCTGTGAGCTTGGGAAGAACGGCCTGGGGGAGCACGCAAACAGGATGAATGTTTGCTTGTTTAACTTGACGTGGAGTTGGGCTGAATGTGTGGTTTGATTATTTATTCCTGCTTTAGTACAAGCGAGCCACCCTCAGATTCACGTCTTTGGCTTTTTCATCCCAGTTTCTGGCACCTACAGATCCCGACTAACTTGAAACCTGAAAAGTTCTACATTTATTCAAAGCATTTATTCCCATTAAATATTTATCTTGAAATGTTTCTGGAGTACTAGCACGGAGGTAGAGAGCCTTGAGCTCAACTGATGTGCTTGAAAAAGCTTTAGTTTAGGGGCAGACAACTGCATTGTCCCTGTCTGTCTCAGGCACTACATCTCTGTTACAACGAGGATGCTGCTTTATATATGTTCATAATAAATACTCTTACATGTTGATAGCAGGCACACAATTCTGTTTACTTACTGCTTGGGAAAATACTGACAAAGCCTCCACCGATTTCAGATGGATGTTTATTTGACTTGGGTTTAAAATGGGAAGATGAAGTACTTTGTGTTTCTGACTTTGTCTAAATTTAATAAGAGGTTTCAGTTGGGTTTAGGTTTTTTACCTTATTGCAGAACAGTGGTGTAGCTCTTAGTAAAAGAGGAGTATGGTTCCTCTTTTATAGATAATCTGTCGACTTCCCTTGACAATATTACAGAATAATGAAATAACTGTCATTAACACTCCTGGTACAGGGAGTCTCCGCAGAGACTGGATTCAACCTCTGCTGGCACTGCTGTCTCTGTTAGTTCAGTAGGGTTATTTCCTTACTGACTTTGAGGAAAAAACAACCCTAAGTGTCTTGAGAAACAGGATTTGGATTTTTTTAAAAGCATGGCGTTTTTTAGGAGTTGGATTATATGGCTGAAATTACAAGGATGCTTAAATGCAAGAATGGGAGCTGTGGGTTCTGCTGAACTTTGGGTCTCTTCTCAGGTGATGGTTTTTATACTGTTAAAAACAATTTGGCTAACACACGGAAAAGAAAATATGTATGTGATGTAGTAGAGACGAGAAATCCTCCTAGTATAGGCATAGATGGATCGAGGCAAGCTTTCTGCGTGGGAATTTCATCATGTGGGTTTTGTCATGTCTTTTCTGTAAGCCCAAAAAACGTGGAAGTAAATCCCAAGTGTTGCTGGGAGGATACGTGCATGGTACATAATTTTATCTCTTTCTGCGTATCTCTTGCATTACATTTTAGGGTTCTTGACTGGTAACTGTTCAATCAGTATTGGCTGAAACCAGCCCTGGTTGTTTTGTACAGCTAAAAGTTACAGGCCTAATCCTTGTAGTGTGAGAATACAGGAAAGGGTAGGAGGAGGACTTTAGCCTATGAATTCCTCAGTTGGCTTTGTCTGTCTTTGCAGACTTTCCGCTTGGAGTTAAACTGATGGTCGATGTTGAATATTCAGATGCTTTTCTGAAAGAGTGGATATGCCCATCCACTGTGCCACATAAACCATCTCATGTTCCATATGTAACCAGTATATATTATTTCTGTGCCTCTAATGATTTCCCTTTTTTATTTGGCCAACAGAGAATCCACTGCTCACTTGCAGTATGGCGTGACAGCAACAGAATAGGAAGTCCTAGTTGAAAAGGGAATTTTTCTGCCACAGTTGAACAAATCATGGATATAAACAGAACACAGATGTAAGAAAAAAGATAGGACTTTTCAGAAGTGCTTTATAGTCACTTCTGAAAAAAATTACATAAACTAATCTCAATTCACAGAAGGATTATTTTCTATATATTTTTTTTTGTTTTTAAATTTGGTTCAAATTCAGTATAAAATTCTGCATGTGGACTGTCAGCTACATCAGCCATACATTGTCAGCTGGAATACCCTGGGAGGTATGCTCTGAAATCAAATGCCATAAATGATCTTTTTGAAAAGATGCTGTGCAAGATACGAGGACATTTAAAATCTTGCCAGCAAATGTTTTGATGCAGGAGATGCATGTTAAAGTAATAATTAAGTAGTCAGTCTAGATACATTACAAACAGGTTGTTTCTTGGCAACTTTCAGTGCCCCCAATTCCTGTCCTTAATGACAGATTTGAAATCCTGGTTTATGCAAATTGTGTCAAACCATAGCATATTTTGGACTCAGATATCTATTTTTTGCTGGAGCTTATAATTACATTTGGCTCCTGAGCTCCAGCTGTGAATGGCTGATACAGTAATCCACAGTCCGAGCCTACTCCTGAAATGAGTGTCTTTGAATTTAAAACAGATATCATCCTGAAGAAAGGGTATTAAATATCAGAGGGGAAGCAGCACACAGAGGGGAGGTTTAGGTCCCTTTTGAAAACAAAACTGAGATTTCTGTGGTTCATACATCCAGATTCTTAGATTAAGCCTGTTATAGGGGGATGATCGCACTCTTAAATGAACACCAAATCACTTTTGTGTTACCTGTGAGAGATGACCGGTAGCTTTAGTATAGATCCCTCTGTTCTGCTATAGTGTCCACGTGAAGAGCAGCTGTGTGAACTCCTCAGCCAAAAACCTCACCCCTGACCTGGACACCAATTTGCAGGAACCAGTTCTTGGCTTCTCGTAGGACTGAGAGCAAGTGTCCAGTTCGGCTGATGGGAGTGAGCCTCCTAGGCGTGGGACAGTACCAGTAATTGCGGTTGATAATCCTGGACATACTGGCAGAATGTGGGAAGGAAGGTATTTTTTGAATTCTGTTCTCATTAGAGTTTCAACTCTGAACTCTCCCAGCAAAATGAAGGTGGTGTGGGTTTTTTTAACCTCTTTTCTGAATTTACTAACCTTAGTTTACTCCCTGTGAAGACCATATATCTGTGCCTAATACAAACTCCAGATAAGGCTCCATATTTTCAACTTGACTCTTTTTCATTTGTGCTTGCTACTTTCTCTATCTCCTTTCTGTTAGATATAGCAGCAGTGAAGTACAGCCAGATTATAGCATTTATTGGGAGTGTTTATTTTGGGAGTCAAGACAGCTTGATTTTTATTTCTGGCTGTTACTCAGTTGAGTGATTTTGAGCAGGTCACCCATCTCTTTCACGGCTCATTTTCTCTGTAGAACAGGTTTGTCTGTTTCTTTGATAGTCAGCAAGTTTCAGGGGGAGTACAGATACTGCCCACTGAATACAGACATGTTATCCAAAGAGGTGAATTTTGCAGAGGTGATAAAAAGTCAAAGCACTTTGGTGGAGAGTGTGGCAAGGGTAACTTTCCAAACTTGTTCCGTACTTTGGACCACTTGAAGTGGTAGGATGCATTCCCAAGGTGAAAAAGGAAAATACAGAAAGATAGTAATAGCTTTAGTTCTGCTGTCGGAAGAACTGTTGTCGTAACATGAGCTGTAAAAAACACCCGTTAATGATTCATAAAGTAAACGAGCTGCCATCTCAAGACCTAGCCAGAACATGGATTATGTTTTTCATTCCCTTTTTCATTCCCTTTTGACACGGAAGTTAGACTTTTCAAAGATGCCTACCTTCATTTCTGGATGAGAACTGGCCTTGCATATCGAAGGAGCTGTTTTGGGCCCAGTTCTCTTCAGTGTTTTCAGGAGTGGTTTGAATGATGGAGATGCCGTCAGGCTGGAAGGCTGTATACGATTTGAAGGATGGGATCAGAATCGGAGAGAGAAAACAAGAAACGGAAAACTTGGCACCTGAGAAAGGCATGCAGAAATACCCGACGGATGGGAATAACGGGATGGGTGGTGGGATGGCGGCCAGGCGCGTAGGGGCCGCAGTAGGCTGTCACCCAGGTGTAAACCCAAGTAAGATTATCGGCAGAGTCGCCGGTGAAGGCAGGGACTGTCCCCGGTACCGGGTGCTGGTGCCCGGGTCTGGCAACCGCGCCACGCGCTGGAAAGCAACACACCTTATAAACGTCCCTGATGACGAAATGAGTCATTTGCTCAGTCTAAGAGGAAAGAAAAAAAAAAACCCAAAACCCAGCGGGATGGGGAGGGAGGGGCGGGATCCCGGTTCTTGCCCGAAGCGGGAGGCGGAGCGGGCTGAGCCGGGGCGGGGGGCGGGCGGCCGCCGCGGGTCTCTGCCGGCCCTGCCTTTTGCTCCGCCGCCCCGGGGGTCCGGCAGCGCCTGGAGGGGGGGTCGCAGGGCAGCCGCCCCCTGCCCGCCCGGTCCTCTGCCGGTGGGAGGCACCGCCGCCCGCCCGCCGCTCCCAGCATGCACAGAGCGGCGGCAGCCCCGCCGCCCGCCAGGTAGCAACATGGCGCGCCGCGCCCGGGCCGCCGCCTGAGCATCCTCCCTCCCTCCTTCCCTTCCCTCCCTCCGCCGCCTCCGCCTCCCGCCGCCGGGCTGCCGCAGAGGGGCCGCCCGCCCGCGCCCGGCGCCATGGCAGCCTCCGAGCTCTACACCAAGGTAGGGCGGCGGCGGGGGGGAGCGCGGCCCGGGCGGAGGGAGGGAGGGAGGGAGG
>VFFE01007253.1:163538-189883 GCA_008921705.1 Burhinus oedicnemus | reverse complement strand
ATGGATGGACGGACGGACGGATGGATGGATGGATGGATGGATGGATGGATGGATGGATGGATGGATGGATGGCGCCGGCATCTCTTCCCAAGATGGACCCCCATCCCGGCGGGGCGCGGGGACAAGGTCCCCGCCGACGGTGCGTGGCCGACCCGGTGGGTCGGGGCCCCGGCGGTCCCCGGAGAGGCTCTGCCCGGCGGAACGGGCCGGGCCCCGCAGGCGAACCGGCCGCGGGAGCCGGCGGGGCAGGGGTGCGCCGCTGCGGTTTGGGTTAGAAGAGCCCTTCCCCGCCGTTCCTGCTGCTCGGTCATCTCCTCCGGCGGCACCGTCCCGTTCCGTGTAGAAAAACACCTTCGACAACAATTAAACTGACCTTTTCTGGTGACGCTGCACCTTTAGATGATATTTATTCTTTCGGCAGTCGTTCAGAAGCCCTGCAGCCAGCAGCGATGCGGTGCGTGACTCTCATGCGCTTTTTAAACAGACATTTTTCTAATGTTTTTAGCCTTGTGCGTTAGTATCTCATCAGCTTCCACCCGGAAACAGTCACTGCCCTACGCGTCTTGATGATGGCAAAGCCTGCAGGTCGAGAGCTGTGGAAATGATGGTTTTATCCGCTGGCAGTGCATTGTTTTCATTGCTCTGCCTTGGTCTAGGGCAAAAATCTGAAAAAAAAAAAATGACGGGCCTCAGGTTTTTAAGGGCAGAAGGGATGACTGGGGTCACCAGACCTGAGCGCTGCAGTACAACACGGCAAACTCCAAATACTTCTTTCAAAAAGCTTGCACGGTCAAAGTGTGTTTTATCGAAAGCCATGCCATCCAGATTCTTGAGCCACCTTATGAAATACTCCGAAATTATCCCCAGTTTAGCGCTTTGTGTGAGGAGAGAAAGGAAAGGAGACAGCCTTTTGCTTTTGGCAGGAACAGTTCACCTCCCAGTGGGATACGGTGGGCAGCACGTTGACTGTGCATCAGTGCAAATCGAACGGGACGATCCTTTCAAACAGGCTTGACCACACCTGAAGAGTGGCTTGGTGTAGGAGAGGGTGAATGTGGGGAAGCGAGGTGCATGTGCACCCCCTAAAGAATGCCCAGTACAGTAGTTGGTATGAGGCATCTTGGTGCCTTGTGCCTCATAGAAGAGTATCTCTGTTAACTGTCCTAGCAAAAAGGGATGAAAATTAGCATTCTGGTCAAGAGAACAATGGTACTGCAGAGTTGTTCCCAGGTGCCCAGCAGACCTCCTCTATTTAAGGAGTTACTTTGGAAAGGTATTCTTGATTTATCTCGCTCTGTAGGTGTTCTTATTGTGGAATTAAAATGTCTCGTAAAGAGTTGATCAGAAATAATAATTTGGTTTTTTATTATTATTATTTTAAATTTTAATTTCCAACCTGGTCTGACCTTGAATTAACTTCCTTGAGTGGTTAAATCCTTTGGTCAGAAGCTGCCCCAAAAACACGTGTGTCCTGTTGTCTTGGGACTGCGTTACAGTGGGAGGCTCAGGGCCCCTTGTAGTTCCCGAGGAAGGCATGGCGCTGAGTCGGGCGCCAGGATGGGAAAGCTGCTGGGCCTTCGAGAGAGACTGCCTCTGCTGCCTTCCCTCGCCGCTGGCTTTTTCCCCAAGTAAAGCCATCGTGCTGTTTAAATCACGTTCAGTATCTCATCCTTGATTAAGTAACATAAATAATGGATTTAAGGTCATAGCACGCAGAGGTAAAAAGAGCAAACGCCAAGTCAAACAAGCGCAGGGATGATCCTCCGGTAGGGACTCGCTGGGTGACGAGGGGCAGCGAGATGGCTTCTGTGCTTTCCTCTCACACCGCAGGCTGCTCTTGTCCTCTTTAGAGCCATATGTAGGCACAGAAAGAGCGACTTTCACACCGTTTTTATACTGGCAGGCAGAGTCAGGATTGTCATTCAGGACAGCTGCTTAAAGCACCAGAGCTTCCAGTATAGCATCAACACTTAACGTATGGTATTGGCACAGGCGTTTCGCTGGCAAGCAGGGTGGGGTATGGATTTGCAGCTCATCGTTGCTGACTGTGTGCGTGCACGTGTGTGTCCTGAAGCGAAGGACCTGGCAGCTCCCTTACCCTCTCCCGCTGGAAACCCACCTCCCAGCTTGCCCGAGTCGTTCAGGGAGCTGTGTTCACGTGAGTCACGTGGAGCTGCCATTGGTAAAATTATGTTAATGACTGGATGGGATGACCAGTGTTGCAAAGGAGTTGTCAACATCTCTTTAAATGTCGTCTGAGAGCGGGAGAAGCAGGTTTCTTATTTCCAGCTATCGTCTGTGGAAGTGGGGTGCTCTGCTGTGTGCTTCAGTGTGTCCAGTTTTGCTAACGCGCACTGTTAAACCTTCAAATCTGGTTTCTTTGCATGCCAGTGTAAAAATAGCACCCACTGTCCCAACCACATGTGCCCTCTTGAAATAGCGTAACGGAACTCTTGTTTTCCCAAGCTAAATTATTTTTCTGTTAGGAACCAGCAATACACATTTTTGAAAAAGTCATGCCAATCCTATGGAAATCCTATTCCTTTGGTTCATCCAGGTGTACATCTAAACTTGGTGACCATATAGACAGCCTCATTGTTGCGCATGGTCGTAGTTAATCTGGAAATTGGGACTTAAGTTGAAGGACTGGCTCCAGCGTGCTCACAAGCTAGTTGTGAACAACGGGCCCAAACCGTGCCAGGCTTTGGATTCCTGTGCCTGGTGACGCTGCAAATACAGACTCTGCTGGAAGGTGTTAGCTCCAATTTTGGGGTGCAGCAGTTTAAAACTGCTCCGTGGGTTATATCCCAGGCATTCCTATTTAAAATATTATGCCGATGAGCTGTGTTTAACTTGTCCTGTTGGACATCTGTCAATGGCAGGTTGGTGGTCCTGCTGTAAGACCATTCCTGAAAGTTTTGGTTCTTTAACTTTGGAAACAAACCTAGGAGACTCTCGATGTGTTTCCTGAGTCACCGTAGCCCCACTGAGCGGTGCTTGGTTGTAGTTGGTCAGCATTTCAGTAACTGTTGAACAACAACAGATACATACCTAGTTCTGCTGACCCATAAAAATTGATAGGGACAATCTAGGCCACGTGTTGGCTTTTGTTAAGTGTAATCTGCTTTCCTTGGAAATTAAGAACAAATGAGATGCTTTGTCTGGGCCTGGCGAACCGCCACCATTCGTGTCAGACTTTGTGAGTTCCAGGTGTGTAAACCCAAGCCCCAGCACATGCTCTCATTGCCTGTATGTTAAAATTAACAAAGCAGATCAGACACTGTGTTTGTGCCGCTTCTTTTAAAGTCGGAGTGAAGAGTTGACATCATTCAGTCATTTTTGTTCTCCATTTCCATCCTTTTTTCCCTGGGTTTGAGTTGTGTCACTTTCATGCTGTGCCTTCCTAGAGCACGCTGCTTTGTCCTCTCGGGATTTCTGTTTCAGTTTTGTACAGCTGTGTGCAATGCATTTATTTACTTATTTATCCATTCAGTTAGACATTCATTTCTTTTTGTCCTTGCTGCTACCTGTATGTCCCTCCCTTTCCAGTATCTTTGGGATTAGAGGCAGCTAGCTCCAGCTAGCTTGCTCCTAATTTACCTAATCCAGTTTCAGGTGAAGTGAGTAGCAATATTCCTTTGAATGTAGAGGAATCAGTAAACAGTTTTTGCTGGAGAGCATGGTCTGGGCAAGCTGAACTCAGCAGCTGGCCTCCAGTCCTGCTGCTCGCTCCTTGAAATGCTTCGGTTTGAGGGTTTATAAGCAGTAAATGGAGTTAGGGAAGCGTCAGAGGGAACTGCTCAGAACAAAAACCCGCTTGTGCAGTCCCCGGCCTCGCAAGGAGCCCTTCCTTGCTTTCCTGGGGCTGTCTGCGGGCAGCTGCCTCGGGTTGGCAGCCAGGGTGTTGCAAGGCTTGCTCTTCCCCTTCGGCTGGGCTGGGGCCTTGCAAGCGAAAATGGCAAAAGGCAAATTCTGACCAGGTTATGGCTCTTTTTGGGTACGTTGATGGTCCACAGGGAGGGAAACGCAGCAAAAAACAGCCTGAGCATAAGAGAAAATATAACCGTGTTTCCAAATTTCTGTGCTTATTAGGGGGCTTTTCTTGGGAGTTAAAAAAAAAAGCTACCTTAATTAAATAGTCTTGCATATTGCTGTTCAAACTATTGCATGTGACATAAGTGTTTTCTGCACATTATACAGTGACCAGTTGCCTCAGTAGATCGCTGCTTCATTCTTCCAGAGCCGTGCCGCCCGGTAAGGCAGGCATGGGAGTCGTTCATCTCCAGCATCTCCAGCACAACCTGGGTGTCCTGCTCTGCTCCGGCGTCAGGCCTGTGCAGCTCGGAGCAGAGGCTGTGGCAGAAATCAAATGTGTACTGTCAAGCAATTACATCTGCACATGACAGTGAGCCTTTACTTTTTCTAAAAAATGTAATGCAGAAGAAGAGATATTTCAGATGATTTTCTGCTTCGGGGACCTGCTGTGTCACTGGAATAAACACGATGGCAGCTCTGCCAGTGACAACTCACAACTGTGTGCACCAACTTTATTCCTATTGCCTTTAAATTGAAGGTGCTGAGGGTATAATTACCCAACAGTCTAACAATACTTGGTTTAACCTAGCCTTGACATTTTATTATAATTTTGTTAAAAAAAACCCCGATGTTTCCTGTAGTCGGATGCCAACCACAGCAGCCTAAGAAACTGAAAAAACTCTTAGCTTTCTAACGGCAGGTTTGCGACATGTCAGCAATCTATCATTCTTGTTAAAAGAATGTGTGAGCCTTGGGAAGCAAGATGAGCAATGGTTTGATTCGCAGCCCAGTCTGGGCCAGAGCTGCTCCCCGGGCACCGAGTGTGTCCGGTGCAGGAAACGGTACCACCCTGGGCAGGGCGGTGGGGACGGAGAGATGGCAAGCTGCTCGGCTAACCTTCTTGCAGCCCACAAATAGTTTTTGCGAGGGCCTATCCTTAGGCCTAATGAAATACTGAAAGTGTAGCACCGTTGGGAACTACTTTTGGGGGAGAGAGGATCGTAGCTTTATATTAAAATTATTATAATTCTTTTGCTGTAGACCTAATCTTGGAATTTGTGTGGATTTTTTGTTACATGTAAAGAATAATTGTGAAGGTCCCATTTATAATAATTGGTCTTATTTGTTTAATTCTTTGAGTATCATGTTAAAACATTTACCTATTATTAGTGGATTATGTGGGGACCCCCCCAAACTTTTGATTGCTGATTGTCATCAGCAATCCTTGCAGAATAATAATGTCTGTACATCGAGCTGCCACTGGTTATTTGCAGTCTGTTTCTACTGCAGTCATTTTATAGCATGTGCCATATGGCATAGGTAATGGGTTACTACTATTTTTTAGATAAATGATCAGATAAAGTGCTGTTGAGCTATGTCAGGAAACGTGCGCAGTGACCACCGTTATCTTTCGGTGAGCCGCAGGGCGCCGGGTTGCGTTGGGAGGGATAGGCGGCCGGTGGTCAGGCAGATGTACCTGGCTCTTAGGGTCTCCTCCTGGGGGCTTTGGGTGTTTAATCCTCTGCATGTGTTCTAATAACAACGTAATTTGTCTCTCTCTTCAATGAGACTCATTGTTTAATCTCTGTAGGACTAAAGAAAGCATTTTTGTTTCTGAAATTTGCTCATTGAACCAGTTGAATTGGAGGAAGTCACAGAAACGGCCAGTATCACAAGGTTTCACTGTTTCTGGCTGGTGTATTTTTAATAGGATTTAAAAAAAGCAAGAAGTGATATTAAGGTTAATCATGGATGGTGTTTCTGCTGAGAGGGAAAAGCAGTGTGCAGCTGGCCAGTCTTCTGCCCAGTGGGTACTGGTGGGATGGCGCCCGGATTTCTGGCAAGTCAGAAGAGCCTCTGGAGCAGACCTTGGAGGAGCCAGCCACTTGGGGTGTCCTACTGGGATGTCAGTGAATTCGGATTTCATGACTTGACAACACAAAGTATATACAAACCAGATATTTAACTATTTGAAGTCTGGTTTATATTGCTAGAGTCTTTAACACCTGCGTGTATATGTGAGCATCTGTACAGACATTGCTGGTTTGAAGGGCATCTTGGCTGGGGGGAGGAGGATGGACCCAGTTTCTGGTAAGAGCCAGTGGTTTGTTCTGTGCCTCCTGATTAAAGTCAGCTCAGCTTGACTTGCATGTATGAAGTCAGGGATGAGCGGAGTCTGAACTCCTGTACTCGGCTGGGTTTTCTTTCGTGTGCTTGAATCATAGAATCGTCTAGGTTGGAAGGGACCTTTAAGATCATTGAGTCCAACCATCAACCTAACACTGCCAAAACCACCACTAAACCATGTCCCTCAGCACCACGTCTACCCGGCTTTTAATTACCTCCAGGGATGGTGATTCCACCACTGCCCTGGGCAGCCTGCTCCAATGCTTCATAACCCTTTTGGTGAAGAAATTGTTCCTAATATCCTTCCTAAGCCTCCCCTGGCTGTTTCCTCTTGTCCTGTTGCCTGTTACCTGGGGGAAGAGACCGACCCCCACCTGGCTACAACCTCCTTTCAGGTAGTTGTAGAGGGCGATAATGTCTCCCCTCAGCCTCCTTTTCTCCAGGCTAAACAACCCCAGTTCCCAAAGCTGCTCCTCATGAGACTTGTGCTCCAGACCCCTCACCAGCTTTGTTGCCCTTCTCTGGGCATGCTCCAGTACCTCCATGTCTGTCTTGTAATGAGGGGCCCAAAACTGGACACAGTATTCGAGGTGGGGCCTCACCAGTGCCGAGTACAGGGGGACAATCACTGCCCTAGTCCTGCTGGCCACACTACTCCTGATAGAGGCTAGGATGCTGTTGGCCTTCTTGGCCACCTGGGCACACTGCTGGCTCATGTTCAGCCGGCTGTTGACCAACACCCCCAGGTCCTTTTCTGCCAGCCAGCTCTCCAGCCACTCTTCCCCAAGCCTGTAGCGCTGCAGGGGGTTGTTGTGACCCAAGTGCAGGAGCCGGCACTTGGCCTTGTTGAACCTCATACCATTGGCCTTGGCCCATCGATCCAGCCTGTCCAGATCCCTCTGTAGGGCCATCCCACCCTCAAGCAGGTTGACACTCCCACCCAGCTTGGTGTCCTCTGCAAACTTACTGAGGGTGCACTTGATCCCCTCATCCAGGTCGTTGATAAAAATATTAAAGAGAACCGGCCCCAGTCCTGAGCCCTGGGGAACACCACTTGTGACTGGCCGCCAACTGGATTTAACTCCATTCACCACCACTCTTTGGGCCTGGCCATCCAGCCGGTTTTTGACCCAGCGAAGCGTACAGAGGTTCTCTCTGATCTGATGTTGTGCTCGCTGTAGTGGGGCAGTGTTTACTGCTGCGTGTGTCGTGCTTGCATCTGACAGCAAGTATTTCTACAGTTGGGCCCAGGGCCAACAAACAGTGTTTGGGCAAGGCTATTATTCCTCCTGCTTCGTTAGCAAGCTACTCGAACGAGTTGAAGCAGCAGCGTGCACCTTCTGTTTGTCTTCTCCACTGCTGAAATAGCGAGGAAGAACTTCCTATTTTCCCTTAATAATGGGTGATTCTTGTTGCAAAAAATATGGTGTTAGGGTCAGAATAAACCTATGGTTCTTGGAAATTTTCATCATGTCTGTGACTGACTTTTTCCTCAGACTATATCTTTTTGCTTAACTTATTTTTCACAGACTGTAACCCTGCTCATGATACACCACAACAGATGCACATTTTTGTTTTGGGGATGATGGTCCTAAGAGTTTGATTGGTTTTAAATTGGTATCGAAACTTCCAAGTAAGTAGAAATGCATTAGGCACAAAATTAAACCTGTTATCTAAAGGGCATGGGAGACATTCGAAGTGTGTTGAATTCAAAGGCTCTTTGTGCAGTAACTTTTTCCTTTTGTTGGCTTTACTTTTGAGCTGCATCCAGGATGGAGAGTTGTACAATTGGGTTGCTAAGGCCTCGTTTACCAGTGCTAATAGCAAGGCTTTTAGTGACTTTCCTGGCAGAGGACAGCACTTTCATGCCCCTGCCAGTGCCGCGCTCGGTGCCACCCTTTGCTTAGGACAGCGTCATTTCCTCCTCGATCTTAGTGTTGCTTGACTTTGCTTAACTCTGTATTTGCTTAAGCCTGGTCCTGGAAAGATTTATCTTTATTCCATGTGAGAAATTGCATTGCTTAATTTTATGCTTTGAAATCAAGCAAGTAAATCTGAAATTTGGGCCTTTGATTCTCTATTTCCTCTTATTGCAGCGAAATAACTTTGCTGTCCTATACCTGCTCAGAGTAATTATTTCAGGAAAACAACTGAAAACATCCCTTAGGGACACGTTGTCAAGTTCTTTGTGTTAAGCTCTGTGTATGCAGTGTTGCAGTAAGTTAGGACCTGTCTACTTAAAAACCAATTTTAATATTTAATAGCAAGAGTCTGTCTACTTAAAAGCCAGTTTTAATATTTAATAGCAAGAGTGTATTTTCAGGAGTAGCTTCTGCTTTCAGGACCCCACCATCTCAGGGAGATAATGCTCCCACTCATCTTCTTTTAGCATAGTCCTCTTTCTCAGTTTGCTGCAGGCAGCAGCCTAACGTGAAATACTGTGTGGGATGGGTGACCTGCACTGCCCAGCGCTGGGCAAATGGGAAAAGCACCAGAGTTATCCAGCTGATGATCTTGATGATTTTGGGATCCTCCTGTTCCTGGCCATCCGGGTCACAACCCGCACCTTCTCTCTCACAATATAGCTGCTTTGCTGCATGCTCTCAGTTAGTCGCAGTAGTTAGTAGTTTTATTTCTATGTATCTCAGTCTCTTTATATACAACTGAAATGTAAAGAAGAGATCAGTGCTGCCTAAAAGGTTTGGAGGTTGGGCTTTTTTTGTTGTTTTTTTGTTGTTGTTTTTAAAAAGAGGATGAGTACTTGGTGCGATTACATTAGAGGAGTGCCCTTCTTGCTGAGTCCTAGGCATTAAGCAGCTGGAAGATAAGCACAGGAAACATTAGACACTACTAATAAAGTTTAAAGACTTCAGTCCTCCCGAATGTCTATGGATTGCAGATATCGACCCAACTCCTAATGTGAGTGTCTGCGAATTTTAATGCAAATTCTGAAGAAGGTGAAAATGGATTACTTGCAAAAGCAGAGATCTTGTGTCTTTACGCCATCTGTTCTCCTTAGGGGCATGGATTTAATGTCTCTGGCCTGTTAATCTGGGATAATAGCAAGAATTGTCAGAGATCTTTCCTTGAATAATAATGGCATGGAGGTACTCAAGGCTGGGGTAAAGCTTCTTAAAGTGTTAAGGGAGAAGAAGGTACAAACCTAACATCAGATAAGTATGAATGAGAAGTCACCGCGCTGAGGAAGGGTCTGAGGGAGCAGTATGGAGGTTAAACTGGAGGAGAAGCAGTCAGGAATGCAGAATGCAGCTGGGCCTGCAGGCTCCTCTTCCAGTCTGCTACCTCCATGCTGTTTGGTGAAAGTTGCGGTTATTTTCTGAACATCTTGAAAGCTGTTGCATTTCCCTCATTGCTCATCAAGTCGTCATTTTTGCCTTTTAACCTCGCTTCAGGTGTGGCCAGAGGTAAGGCTGTCAGGGTAATTCACAAAGAATAAAGGTCGCCAGCAGTAATTAACAGGAGAAGTGGCTTGTTGAGTTTGTTTAGCTCTTAGGAGACAGTGGGGATGGTTGAGAGCAGACTCTTCCAGGCCACTTACACTGTGATCTGATGAGAGTCCTCGCTTTAAAATTAAATGTAAAGGCTAAAGCTGCACTGCTTTGAAGAGCTCTCATTCTGCCTTTATAGTAGTTAACACAGGGGGGAAATACGACGTGTGACTGGTCATGGCAACTTTCCAAAGATTGCTGTGTGGTTAGATGTAAATTGCACGTTCCTAGCTTGACAGTCCTAAATATAGAAGAACAGAGACTTCTCATCTGAGTGACTTTCATACCCATATGGTCTCTTTTTTGTAAATGGATATGAAAAATCATGAAGTCTTGCTGCAGTTACTGACGGTGTCTTTGAGTTCTTCGATCATCACAAGACAAGAGAATTTAGTGATTACTTTGTGATTTACAGGAAGACACTCTTGCTCTTTGTAGAACCAGAGAACTAAACTAAAAATACTATGAGTTGGTCTAACAATGTGGGAATTCATTGCCCCAACATGGCTTGTCACACGTTACTCTCTGCAGACTCCGTGGGTTATTCATCAGTATCTTTAAAGCAGATGACCTCAGTTGTTTTGCTGAGGAAACCAGAGAGAGAGATTCCCAAGTTGCCTTACGAGTTAGTGCACACCAATACAAGAAATACGGAAATATTTTCCATGGAGATTGAGCCTATTTTGCCTGGAAAGGAAACACCAACTGCCTCTGAAAGTGCTGCAAATCTGTATTACAAGACATACAGGATGGAAATAGATGATTTAGACTATATGTATGTTAAAGTAAGTAGAATATATTTGGAAGTAAGTAGAATATATTTGGTTGTTTTCGTGGTTTTAACATAGGTGAAGGCTGTATAGCCAAGCATATAATAGCTTATTAGTATAATAGTTTATTAATAAAGGTTTAAAGTAAGTAGCGTTTTGACTTATGATCTGGAGATATATAAAGAAGACTTTTTCACACATGCCAGAGTATAATTTCATTGTTTAGGAGATTGTCTCTCTTAGAAAAATCTTACATGAGGAGAAGCATCTGTGGCAGTTGTTAGAATTTGTTGTCAGAGTGCCCTTCTTCCTTGTGACGATCTTATGTATTGGAAATACACAGGCAATATAAACTTTCTGCAAACAATCGAAGAGGTGATGCTTGTAGAGCAGAGGAGTGGAATAGTTTCTCTAAGGCAATATACGGTATACAATTTCCAACTAGTGTCAAAGGTTTAAATTTCACTTTCCTCTCCAACAGAGAGGTGTTTTCCGTAATTTCTCATAAATTCCAGGTTAGAGTTGGACTCACGCGACGGGCTGGACCGGGCGGTGCCAGCATGCCCGGGCAGCCCCCCTGCACCCAGCGGCTTCCGTGCTTCTCACCGGGGGGATTTACCAGGGCAGGGCTGAAGATCCCAGGGGAAGAAATGCAGCCGCTCTCACCGGAGAGCTTCTGAGAGCAACGCCGTGGCCGTTAACACTAGTTCTGCTTTCGCAGCTTCCCCCGGCGCTTGGGGAAGCTCTTTGGGAGGTTTAACGCTGCTTGCTGGTTTTAAGTTAGAGCTTGCCAGGTCGTCTGTACAGTTTCTGGTTTCCTTGCACGGGGACTTGCTGCTAATATCCCATGAAAAAATGGTGGGACTAAATACAGTTTTGTTGGATGTGCTTCGCTTATGTGAGGTTGCTGTTATAACATGTCAGAAAGGTGTCTGCGGTGTGGACTTGACCGTAATAACAGAGTTATGTTCTGGGTTAGCTGAGTAAAACTAGTTTTCCCTGAATAACTGAAACTAAGCCAGTAAAAGCTCTGTTTTAATGGTGTAACTACATCTCAGCCTGGGGCTTCTGTGTTGTTCTAAGAACAATCAGTTAATTTTGGATTTTTAGAACCTCAGGCAGGTATTTTACTTTCAGTGTGACTTTTTGGGGGACTAGGATTAAGTAAAACCTAAAGAATGCTGTTTGGGCTTGAGCTCAACCTTACAGAAAGATACTAGAGAAGTACAGCCTTATCTACTATTGAAGTTTATGCCAAATATGTTTCCTTTCATTTCTGACTTTTAAGTTAAGCTCTCACAATTAAGTCAGCAATTGTCTATGCTCCGGAGGTTTTACAGATATCAGAAAATTTAGCCTTATTTCACCTCTGTGAGCTAGATGGTCAGTTATGGCTGCGCTACTTTTTTCTCAATAAGTTCTTGTTTCAAACTCCAGCGCTGTAGCACGGCACGGCGCGGTGCATCTGCCTCATCAATACAGCCCTTTATTTTCCCTTCCTGCCGAAGCGGCTGCTGGATACACCAGATAATCCTGTGGCAGGGGCGCAGATGGCTCTGTGCTGAAGCAGAGATGCCGGCACAAAAGACAACGCTTCCTCTTTCTGCCTGTATGAACCCAGGGTGAACAACCAGCTGCAGCCAGCGCTACGAGCCCCTTCTGTCCCCGGGCGAGACCTGGGCTCCACCGCCTGTGGTGAGAAACGAGTCAGTTATCCTGCCTGCCGTGGGTGAGGTTCCTAGAAACTTTGGGGAAAATAATTGTAAAGAACTTCTGTGAGATCTTAAATCCATTTAAGAGCTTGAGAAAATGCAATCGCCATTTGATGATGATGTAAGAAACATGAGGATCTTGACTGAATTTGTACCAGTGGCCTGGAAATAATACCTATTTTCAGCATTTAGTTAATTATCCTGTGAAGTCTATATTATGACTTGCATCATCTTAGTGTTAAAACAAAACCCTACAACCACTTGTTTCATTTGGCCTCATAGTATTTGTTTTCTTGGATCTTAAACTCAGGCACTCATGAAGTTAATCATGACGTGTTGAATGTTTTTCTGTGTATTCCTTAAGTATTGGCTTTTAAAAAAATTTTTAAATCGGAGTATTTTTGTAATATACCCACAACATTCACTGTGAGCACACAAGCATGAAATCATGCATCCTTTTCCTAATACTCTTTCTTCAATGCAACATGTCTCACTAGCTTAATATTCAGGGGATGGCTGTTGTTGTTTCATTTGCCCTTAAATTTCTTGTGGGCACTCTTCTACAACTCTTGTAACATGTTTTTCAGGTTGGATGAATTAGGTGTTTCCAGGCAGACTTATAATTAACTTCTTTTTGAAATCACTGGCATATAATTCAGTGTTTTGGTGGTGCGGATCGAAATGCCATACGGTGTTTGCCTCTCTCTGTGGGTATGACCCCAAATGAAGTTTGACGTGAGTCAGAATATTTTCCCGTCACTCAGCCTGGGGTAGGCGTCCCACTGCTACTTGCCGTTTTCGCTGATCTTACTGTGGTTATTCAGCTGTTTTTGTGTCTCAATTGATAATACAGCCTTAATTAAGCCCTGTCAGAAGTATCATGTGGGCAAATTCATGGTGTACCCAGGCGGGGTTGCATGTGACTCCCCACCGCTGTCTAGTGGCTTCCAGCAGCGGGTGCTACTGGCATCATGGAATACACGCTTGCCACTGTGGCCAAGGATGGAGAAGAGCCTGTGAAAGGGGGTCCGTGAAATACAAGAGGAGCTGACAAATGCCCTTCCCGCGCGCAGCAGCGTAGGGGGGTGAATGGGCAACGCTGGGATAACTGAAGTATTGTCTGGGTCGATAATGACTGAGTAGAAACCAGATCTGTCTCCCTCTGTACCATGTTCTGAAGAGAAGGTCAAGTACAATCAACATAAAATGTAGAAAGCTGTGTTTTTAAAGATGAAGAAAATGCACAGCTTCTAAAATACTCAAATACTTCCATGTCTTTTAACTCCTTAAAAATGTTTTTTATAAAAATCATATGAACTACAACCTGGGAATATGACTGTTCATTGTTAGACTTGGTAAAGTGAAACACTTGAGTTTCGTGGCCTTGATGCCAGGCCCAGCGTGTAGATTTGCAGGGGGATCATTTTCTCTGAATTTCAGTGGAAATGTTGCTAAAAATTGTAGTATTTAAAGAAATTTTTTAAAATTACATTTCTGTTTGCTGCTCAAACTTGCCTACAGTAGCATGTGTATATATCCTATGTTTGGGATTTAGCTTTTTTTGTATCACTTTGAAGTAAGGTGAAGTTTCAGGTAAGCGTAAGTCAACAGACATTTTCCCAGTGGCTGCAGACAGTTGTAAATCGTGCCGCAGTGATTCTTTGTGGGATGCTGATAGTTTTGGATTGTACCTGGTACAATCAAGGCGTCTTTGGCAAACAATGTACAAGTTGTTTTTGATGTTACAAGCCACCGGGCTCCAAATACAAAGAATGCCTTATGAAAATACTTAAAAGAAAGAAAAAAACCCCAAAACAACTAAGCCCAAACTTTTATATCCTTAGGATTCAAGTGTAGTGGATATTTATACAGTAGATGAAATAGTGGAGTACCATAGATTTTTTTTCATTGCGCTGCGATTCAAGTAGTTTCCTTGTGCGTGATGAAAGATGCAGTCCTTACGTGCCTAACCTTGAGTGTTACAGGCACTTTGACCCAAATTTGGGAAGCTGGTGGTGTCAGCAGTATGCAAGGTCATAGTGGTGGTGGCTGAGGGTGTAGCTCAGAGGCTGAGTCACCGCTGTCCCCGCGTGGGAGCACCACGCGCCGCTGGCCAGGAAATTCCCACGAGTCGAAGCGTTATGTGATAACATGGGACTATTGATCTTCCTATTAGGTAAACTAGCTATGTGAGATTATTTGTCAGAGAAAACATTAATAGAAATTGTCACATAGATTTTTCTCCACTATTTATCATGATATAAATATCTTTTTAAATTAATACTTTATAAATATCAGGCCTTAAACTGCACCAGAGGTACATAAATGGCTAGTGCTGAGCAACAAGACAGAAAATAACGCTCCATGCCCAAAGAATGCTGCTGCCTTTAAGAAAATCAGTTTGATTCTTCTGCAAAGTTAATGGTGCCATTTCCCTCAGGTGGTAGGAAGAATTTAGATGAGTTGGTCAGAGTTTTTGTTCCAGCCTACTTGTCGTGGAAATGCTCTACTTTCCGCTCCCTCCTGGTTAGTTGGCATTTTTATGAAAGGAAAGTCAAGTCCTGTCTTTCTTTCGGAACTGCAGGCAGCAGCTGCCCTGTGTTAACAGAAGTGCGGTGCTTCCTTGGGAATTCCCACGTACGGCAGGACAGACGGCAGAAATTTTAGTGGTTTCAGCAGTGGAAGAAATGGGACCTGCTCTCGCCGTGTCAGTGAGTGATCAGGATCTCTTTGTAGCAGATCCAGGTCGGTCACGTTAAGACTTGTGTTCGACCTGTTACTCACCCAGCCATGCGTCTGCCTATATTGCTAATATAAGAGGTAAACTTTTCTGTTTCAAGTGTTTCTGGGCTCAGTATTATCATCTATGGTGGTGGCACTGTGAACCAAGTATAAGGGAGAATATAAAGCTGAAAGGAAACTATTCTAATAGCACCGAATTATCTTTTCGGAGCAACTCCATGCAAGGAAATCACACAGCTCAGAAAATCCTTTTCTAATAAGTTTGCATTTTGCATAGATAAGTTCCACACTTTGCAGTGTGAACTTTTACACCTTTGTGCTCTGTTTTGTAGTTATGCCTCGCTACTATAGACAGTTTTGTTTTTGCAGCCTACTCTCTCCGGATGGCCATGTTAAGGTAGCAACCGGTTCACATTGAATGCTTTTGGCCAAATTTAGCTTTGACTTTCACCACGTGTTGCTGTTCCATTGGCTCCTTTAGCTGGCGCTGCCAGCATTGACGGTATCTCTTTGATCCAGACATTAATGAGCTGCTTTATTCCTACCTCAAAATGAGGTCATCCTTGAAAGAGAGAGGAGCAGTGTCTTGTAAGTTTTTCATGGTTAACACCTGGAAGGCTCTGTTGTTTGAGGCTGTCTGTAAGTAAATAAATAGTTGATCTCTGCTGAAGTGAACATCATACAAGTTCACTTGTATGGGTAGATCTTGCTGAGAAACTAGGGACAGCTTTTTATGAGTTGAAATTCTTTTTTCCATGTTTAGGATGTAGACCATTTCATTAACTCTTTCAGCTCTTATCAAAAGAGCTGTTAAGCTGGGAAGATAGCTGTATCTCCTTCCTTGTGATTGTGCAAGGGGAGGGGAAAACGATTTGAGTGCTGAAGCGATTGCTGAGCCGCTTGCATTGCTAATTCCATCCTGTCAGCAATGTCAATTAGTACTTCAAGAGGTTAATATCTCAGAAGAGAGGCTTTGTGAGTCATATGGTCTCATTTGATAGATAATTATTATAGTCTGCTGATTTCTTCATGTGATCTAAGATGAAATCATGTGGTATGAGAGAATACTGCGATTTCCTATTATATTTTCTTATTATATAAAATTGTGGTAATACAGCTGGCTTTCTGACCCGCCGGTGAAAACCAAAATTTCTCCCTCTTTTTTTTTCGGCTGTGAACTCTTTGAGTCACTACATAGAGATCACTAAGCCATTGCCTGTCAGCAGCCCAGCTTGTCCTTTCTTGAACCAAGTGTGGCTATTCCACACTTCTGTGTGATTTCGGAAGTGGTGGGTTTTTTTACATCAGTCTGCAGAGGCTGGAAGAAGGTCTAGGCAAGAAACTGAGTTTCGAAGTAGTCCTGTCAATATGCATTTATTTATTTGTTTTCCTTCTGAATTCAAGGGTGTCTCATCTGAAAAAATCATTCTGATTTTTTTAAAACTAATTTAAAGTAAGTGCTGGTCCCGTGAATGCTGGGCTGGAGGTAGCTGGCTCCTGGGGTGGCTTTGAGGTAGGCTGGGAGGACCACGGGCTGCGTGTCCTCCTCGTGCCTCTTCCAGCCCTACATCTCTGACGAGGACAGGAAGGAGTCATCAATGGTGAGCTAGAAACATACCCACAGAGAAAGCACAATGTTATTAATTACCTGGATAGCAAAGCTAAGTTTATTAGAGCCAAATCAGTACTGAAAAGTGCAAGTGATGCTATCAGTAAGCTTGGGTTATCTCGAAGGGTAATAATATTTACCTAAAATTTCATTTGCTGCATTTCCTTAAGTAAGTCATACTCTTATCTCCCCTATCAGCGGTTTTATTCTGGTGGTTCAAAATTTACATTGAACTATTGCAAAGAATAATACATTCATTGATCATAATCAGGCACAATTTCAGTAAAGTTCATTTGTTTCCTGCCATAATTTTTATTGTCATTTCAGTGCATTTTTAGGCTGGAATTTCCTTTCCTGTGTAGAAGGCTGATTTGTAAATCAGTGTCTCTATAAATTTACTGTATTGTAGTCTCATTTTAGTGTAGTCATAAATGTGAAATTATATAGTAGTGAATAAAGAGGGGTGAATAGTAGACATACTAGAGGAAGGTATTTCCCAAGAGAGAGGCCCTTGGTCCTGTTTCTACCCATGGTGGTGCTTTGTTTTCTGCTGTAGGGATGGGTCCCACTGAAGGCTAGGCAGCAATGGGATTTGAACATCAACTGCTTATATAAAAGATGGAATGAAAATCTGATTTTGCAAATCACTCTGCTAAATTCATGAGGTGAGAATGTTGTGAAATGATTCAGTGCTTATAATTAGGAAGATCTCTCTCTTTCCTCCCACCTGTTCTTTTTACCAGGTGTTTTCTTTGGCAGGGATTTAAGGCTAGGCAGTGATGCTAGAGATGAAAAGCTACAGCTTAGCGCTCATAGGATGACTTGAATATCTGTAGGGTTATGTCATGTGGAAGGTTCAGCTGTCTGTAGTAACCCAGTTTCTATGGTGATCTGTTCTCTGCTTCCTCTTTCCCTGCTCCAGACAGCAGAAAATGTACAGTTTCAGCTGAATAAATGAAAGGTGCCCGTTTCATGCTGGCATAGATCACGTAGTTAGAAAGTGCTACGCAGCATTTGCTGCCTGAAGTTAACAGTATTTGCGTTGTACAAGGCTGCTGCCTTTTTTACATCAGGAAACTTTTCTTTGTGTAGCCTAGAGGAGACCAGCCTGCTAACCTGTTCTGCTAGACAGTATTTAAATGCTTTCCTCTTTCGTATTACATTTACTTTGCTTTCTGTTAATTCCTGTGATGAGAGGGAAGCAACATCCCATCAGAAATACTGAGGCTGGGGGGCTGCGGCTGTAGCTGAGGGGGGGCAGGGGGAGCCCTGGGCAAAGCGTGGTGGGTATTTGGTCTTCAGCTGCGTCTGACACTGCAGCATCTTTGTGTTAAGCTAAAAAACTTCTCTGCTTTCTCGCAGGGTTTTGATTTTTTTTTTTTTTTTAATAAAAGAGGGTTCTGTGAACAGTTGCACTGGGGTAAGTTTGGACATATGTGTGTTTATGAAGTTTTACAGGGAATCCTTTGTTTAAAAACCACGTGGAAGGGAAAGAAGACATTGCTCCCGAGCGTGCTACTTGACTCCAGTACTGCACCTCTGTTGTCACCTCCTGGTCAGTTCCTTTGGAATTACTCTGTAGTTTTTGTAGGTTTGTACTTGCATTGGCACATACACTTGTTAGCCCACACCTTCATTTTAACTCAAACAAGGTTTCTTAGCCTGCGAGCTGTGGATACAGCAGGGCTGGAGACAAACAGATCATCCAGGTGCCCAAACCCATGGCTTCTGCTGCTGATTGCCCAGCTGCTCCACTGCCTTTTTGGTGGCCTCTGTTGCTGTTACGTACAGTGCTCTGGGAATGGCCAGTGCACGTACTGAACAATTGTTTGGGGGATCTTTCATTTTTCAAATAATTCATCAGTATTCACACCTTTTGGGGGAGTGGGGAAGAGGGTATCTAAATACTAAGGTAATACCACGCTTTTGTACTGAAAACAATAGCAAATATATATGAAATTAATAAAGCTCAGAGAAAAAAAAAAAACAACACGTGACCACATATTTACTACAAAGTTTCTTGTCTTTGTATAATGCAGATTCTTAGGGTTGGCATAAACATCCAGTGAAGATGAAGAAAGACGAGGCGTGGGAGCATCGAGTATTCTCTAGAGGGAACAATGAAAGTGAATTTTTAGTTCTTCATGTCATTATGTTTCTCCTTTCACTCGGTAGAGAGAATTGGTGTATGTGCACGGCACAAGGTTTCCAGGAGCTGGGGAGCTGTCTGGATGAAGGCAGCGGCAGTGCTTTAAAGGCTGGGCTGTGTTAAGGGTAGAAGCCATTGATTTAGGCCGCTGCCAGTCACTCGGGTGCTCGGCTCTCGAGAAGCATCCCAGGTATGGGAAGCGAATTGCTTTGTGAAGTTCGCAAGAATTGCGGGCACTGAGCGTCCCTGGAGCCCCCAGCTGGGCAGGGTGCCCGTCCCCCTCCCCGCTTCTCGCTCCCCAACCCGCTGCCTTTGCTCAACTCGTTTTATCCTTTCCTGCCCTGCAACGCAAGGGCAATAGGAAGTTTGGCCTTTCAGAAAATCCCGAGTAGAAACCAGAAGTTTGTCATTTTAAGTAGTGGGAAAACTGGGTTAATAAGAGGGCGAAAAAACAAAAAAAAGCTTCAGCATTCTTTGCAGCAGAAGATCCGTGCAAAAATCAGTTGTGTGAGATTAGGTGATGAAGCTCTGTGACCAAATGCAGTTTTCTTTGCCATTAAACGCCGTGCTTTGACAAATACCTTACAGTTATTTTGAAATAATTTAGTGGATTGAGAATGTTTTGCAACCTGGCTGCACCTCTAAAGCCAAGAAGCTGTTTTGTTTGCAAAGGTGACGGGTGTGGGGTGATCTCCGTGCTCCCTAGGCATTGCAAGAGCATCGGTTCAGAAGCTTTAATATATTAAAAATGTCATAGGCTTTTCCTTGTGTTACTCAAGAGTGGTTTCCATATGTACATATTTGCATGTACATGCACCTGTATAAGTAACTAGATGGTTTCCATACACGTTTAATTGATTCTTGGAATATGAGATAACCACTATATCTTCACTCATTTAAAAATATGAATATTCTTTCTGTTTTTTAAAACAAGTCATATGTTTGTTCTGGGTTACTTTTATGAATAAAGTTTGTGTGGAAATGGTCATTAATTGGAATGCTGGTTTAGGTTTTTTTTCTATTATTTGGAGGCCTTTTCAACCAAATCTTTTCAGTTTTTTCTTTTGGCATTCTGGAGATAATGCATTTTAAACTTGCCCTATTTGCAACTACAAAGGAAAGAGCTTTTAATACTCGAGATCAGATAGCTTTGCCTGAATTAACACAGATGTGCCCAAGTGTTCTCTTAGGGAAAAAAAAGCTATATAATGTTATGTCGCAAATGCATTTAGAATCTGCTCAGAAGAGTTTCACCAAATAATTTTTTTGACAGCCAAGTTTTTGATTTCTCTGAGAACACAGATTTTTTTTTTTTCTTTGTAGATTTTCATCACTGAATGTGTACCTTGGAACATTATTTTGCATGGAAAATGCCCTTTTCTTTCTGTGTAGGCAATAAAATTAAGCTTGTGTAGCCTTTTATCAATAGAACAACTTATTCACCTCAGATGTACTAATTAACTTGTCTCTTGCTTAAGGGTTTGGCTGTTAAACAGGTGTTTAAAAAAATTTTTTAAAAAAGGCTTTGATGTCCTGTATATTGATGATTTAACTATATTGCAACAAAAAGTCACTGATCTGCTGCTGTTTTTGTATTGCAGTATGCCAGGGTTTGGATCCCTGATCCAGAGGAGGTCTGGAAGTCAGCAGAACTTCTCAAAGATTATAAACCTGGAGATAAAGTTCTCCAACTTCGACTTGAGGAGGGCAAGGTAGGTCTACATATTGTCCATAAGCTGATTGTTCTTGCTCTTGACCGGAGACTGGTGTATCTAACACAGGAAGCTATATTGTCAAAATATATCCGTATTTATGTATATGCAATTATTCTTGTCCACCGACTTTGAGTAGTATTTTTTTGTGTGATGAATTATACTGTTTATTTACAAAAATCCATTTTGCCTGTTTTTTAAAAATAAAATAAAACGTGTTACTTTTTTCCAACTGCCTGTTACATTCAGAGCATCATCTTTTTCTACTTATGCCCTTAAAGCTGTAACCCTGGTTTGATATGCTAGTGAGAATAGTGTTGTTAAGAGAATAGCGTTGCACGGAAAGAATTGTGACATTTAAATTGTGCATAACCATCAGAAGATTAAATATAGAAAGGGGCAAGGATTGAAAGCATTATGAAAATGATGCTGTATATGGTGTAGAGAAATGATGACGTCTACGAAAAGCTCACATCCTTCTAGTGACGGCTTGCTCATTTTTTTCATGCCATTTAAATGATTATTTAATTTTAATATATAATGATGGTGATCCCTGAGATCTTCTCATGCAAAATAAAGACCTACTGCAGTTGGTCAAATATTTATTTTTAATTTCTTTTCTTCTTACCTGTGGCCAGCTTAGATCCTACTTCTGTGTAGAGACCTACATAGCCATGAAGTAAAAAGAACAGATTATATATATAGAATAGCTTCTAAATAGAATATTTGACTTGAATGCATTTCAGTCTTTGACTCGCTCACATTTCTTATATGGCAAGCTGAGCACAACCTTTTTAATGTGCCAAGATTAATACCCCCCACACACTCCCCACCCCGTATTCCAGGCTGTGTGGGGCTGCTGCACACTTGAGTATCGCATGTAGCAGAATGGGGGTGTTTGCCAATTAAGTCACATTGTGTGGGGACAAGAAAATAGCTGGTAAATAAAGTAATTTTAGATCTAGAGACAGATCCAATTAAAACATCTTCATTAGAGATTAATTTATATTTGCAAAAATTGTAAGTAGCGTTTTTTTCAGTTTATGTGTTCTTCGTGGTGTTCTGCCAATGTTCCTGTGTCATGTTACTGCATCGGCAGCTGTCTATAGAGTTTCTCAAGAGGAAAATAATATGAAAAAGTAGTTACATTTATGATATAACATATTTTCTTTTATTTAATAAAAATATTTGGCAGCAAAAGGAAGGGGTTTGCTTCAGTAATAGTTTAGAAGGATGATGTCTCTCTATGGTTGACTGTTGCATCTAGAAAACCCTTTTGGGAAATTTTAAATGGCATGTTTGGAGAAAGAGCTGCTCCCTCAAATCACCAGATAAGTTACATCTTGCCTCGTGTTTTCGTGACTTGGGCGTGTTTTGCTGGGAAGAATGGTTGGAGGGACTGCGTGAGGAAAGCTAAGCAGCAGCTCTTTCAGCGTGCGTTTCCGTTTAATTTGCAGGACCTAGAATATTGCCTAGATCCGAAGACCAAGGAACTCCCACCCTTGCGAAACCCTGACATACTTGTTGGTGAAAATGACCTCACGGCGCTCAGTTATCTCCATGAACCGGCTGTTTTACACAACCTCAAAGTTCGATTTATAGACTCTAAACTAATCTATACCTATTGTGGCAAGTACTGTCTTTTCATACCCTAATCTTTACAGAGAACGCTGTAGACAGGAAAAGGAACGTTGATTATTGATATGCGTGCTTTTAACTTAAAATCATTTAATGATAGGACATGTCGGGCTGTTCTTACGAAAGTCTCTGTGTTTGCGGTCATTAAGTACATCAAATAGACTTGAAAGTGCTAAGGTTCAGAGAAAATGGACTTTGCTTTGTACCCCTCTAGCTTCCCAATGGACTCTGTTTATAAAATGTGTATTCAGCAATTTTAGTGTGCCAGTGGGGTTCCTGGCTGGTTGGTGTTCCCCTTAGGCTTGCTTAGATAGGCATGGGCTGGAGGAGAGCTTCACACAGTGCAGGGGCAGGAGGCTGCCCGTGCGGTTTGGTGGATTTTTGCCTACTTCTACATCGAGCTCCTCTATCTCTGTACAGGAGGTACCAGTTTATTTTCTTTTTCTTGTTTTCCAGTCAGTGCCACTACAGGACTGAATCTGTAACAGTGCGTGAGCCAGTGCTTGACCGCTCGCAGTTATGAACAATCTTGGGTTTAAAAATACCATTGAACTCACAGTAGAGGTTACTCAAAGTTGTAATTGCCTGTGATATTTTCAGATGGCCAGAATGGGGGAAGTCACTTTAATGATCATCATCATAGGTTCCAAATAGGTTCCAAATTGCAGCCAAGATCTAGAGAAACATTGTGAGATAGTTTAGGCTTAAAATTTAGATTTCATGCTTCTGGGTTTTTTTCTGTATGTGCATGTGTTTCTTCTAAATCTCAGTGTTTAGTCGAAATACATCACTAACTTTTAATATAACCTTTAAATTAAATAACTTTGTTAATTTTTCAAATATTGAAATATGTACTTTGGATATTGGGTTAGTGCATGAGAAACAGTTTAAGTGTGGATTTTTTACATTTTAAGCTGAGTAAGAAAAAACATAATATGATGATGTGATTGCTAGAAACCAGATATTGAAAATTGCCTTCTCATAATTGTCTGATTAAGGCAAAGACACACTCTGCCAGTAGGTATAGTCGAATTGTCCTTTGCATATTCATTGTAGCTCAGCTTATGCCAGCAGAAAACATGCCCCATGATTTCTTCTTAAATATGCAATTTAACTTTGTCTCTAATCAGACTTCTGTAGGGCAGTCCCTGTGCTGGGTATCACCTGCCCAGCATATATTGAGCCTTCTTGATGTCATCATGTATTAGACTTGCTGTTTCTAATTTCACTGTACTTTGCACTACTTCGCCAACTATGGAGGAGGGAAGTCATGTCGCAAGGTGGCCCTTGGCAGATGTCAGCTAATCATGACTGCAGGTGTCTGAAGCAGGAATTTGTGTTTTTCAGCTGAAGGCCTTGTCCTGCCCTGGTCCGCATATGGAGTACGCCAAGGGTCAGATTTTCCCTCTTCTGGTCCCTGTTACAGCTCCATTCGTGGTGATGGGTATGGAGAGCTAAGGCAGCCAGCACATTAAACGTGTTGTGGTGGGTAGACTGCAGGCATTAGTGTCCTGCCACATTTTGCTAACTCTGGCTATTCCTAATCTGTGGATGCTCAGCAGAGCGCATCTGCTCCCAGTCCTGCTCTCAGCAGTGTCCAGACCATGGGGGCCTGAATCAGACCGTGCCTCCCCCTGCTTGCAGCCAGCCTTCCTCCCCGTAGGAGTGGGAGATGATTCATACCCACGTCTCATCCCGTCATGCAGTCAGAGCATGCCTAGAGGCACAGAATAATTCAGGTTGGAAGGGACCTCTAGAAGTCTTTGGTGGAGCTCCCTACTTAAAACAGGTCTGACTAGATCAGGTTGCTCAGGGCTTGGACCAGTCAAAGCATCTGAGTATTTGGGCACCTCCAGTGATGGACATACCACAGCCTCTCAGGGCAGCCCCTGCTGAGTTCTGGTCCCAGCACTGGGAAACCACCTCCGTTCCCCTAGTTTAGATATCATCTGTGTTTCTGTCCCTAGTGTCCCCACAGCAAAGCTCTTGATGGGGGAACATTTTGTGAAAGGGCTTTTGAACTTGTAATGGGTTTTCAGTCTGAGTATCATGGTTTTTTAGTTTCTCATAGGGCTGGAAAGCCTATAGCTCTTCATGAAATGGGTCTGCCAAAGGGCCTGGGATGGCAGACCTTGTTCAGCTGTTCTGCTTCCAAACAAGTCTGAAGTGATGAATCTGGGAACTGTGTGTGGGTTTATTAAAAACAGGTGGATCCAGTAGCATAGAGGTTCCCTCCTGGTGGTCAAAGTGCAGGGGAAGGAGGTTTAATGCTAACTGGTGACCTGAGGAATGCAGAATACTGTGGATTTATGCACTTGGGATGTAGGCATATGTACGTTATGTTGTAAGCTAAGGGAAATGAAGTTGGTGTGTTGGCTTTTGAAATCATGGTCCTTTGGCCACAGACGTTCACCTTTCAAACGGTGCCATCAGTTCCTGTCCTGAGTACAGGTGGCTTCCCCTCTGCAAAGATTATTGCCGAAGAGCTCTGCCTGCGGGAAGAGTTGTATTTGCCTCCTTAATCTGATCCACACGTTACCCAGGTTAGTTTAAATACCCCGTGAAGGTGGTTTGAGCTAACCCAGCTGATTTAGCCCAAAGGAGATTAAAAATACTTTAATCCACCAAGAGAACTATGGTAACATTATTCTCGACCAGCAGAACTAGAACTGGGAGGGATGGATGTCCATGGCACTAGAAATCAATTCAGCCATGCTGTCCTTAGTGTAATATGTCAAATGGATGTTAAATTCTTTAAAATTTCACTTTGAAGTAATCCAAGCTTTTAAACAGAAAACCTCCTGATTTCTTCATTTCCAGTCAGCCTTTCACCAGCGATTCAGAGGTGATTTATAACATTGCTTTACTTTTGGGAATACGCAGTGAAGAATTAATGAAGGAAGTTGAAAAGTTAGAAAGGAAAATTTGAATGCTTACGTGGAAAGACTGCTGTGGCTGTGGTGAAAACTCAGTGAATACTGCTGGTTAGTTTGGATGTGTAAAGTACTGCCTGCTATGCAGGAGAGCAAACTTTAATTTAAATTAATAAATTATTTATGTTAATATCCAGTTTGTCCACAAATGGGTGAGTACGTTCAAGATAAAAGAATTAGCTAAGAAGAATGGCAAGAAGAGTAGCCAGAGTTTTATTTAGTGTAATTGTAGGACTGAAACCACATGTAAATCTGATTTGGGAAGGCCCGTGTTATTTCTTAAAACAGCAATATGATTTAGTGGAGATAAAGAGAAGTTATATATAAATTAATCTGGATTATAGTCCTGTGAGACAGGCTGATTTAAAAGTTCCACAGAAAGTGTATAATTCCTAACTCACTTGGTTTGGATATTTCCAGATGGCAGTTGCTTGCTGATTTTACAGATCGCTACTGAAGTTAAGTGATTTAATATGCTGGAGACTTGTCACGGGGCTGCTTGTTTTGAATTTCTGAAGGGTTTATTTTTGCCAATGTAGCCAAAAGCAGGAGGGAATTGTCTGAAGCCTCGCACGGCTTTCTTTTAATGTCTCTTTGATTAGACGTGCAAGCCTGGGAGGCTTGAGTCGGTGGCGTGCCCTTACTTAACTTTTCACTATTTTTTCACAGTTACAGAGGGCAGATGTTAAAAACTGACACTGAAAATATTCCTCGAGTCTGCTAGTACTGAGGTCCCTTCCCCTCCCTAACCCCCCTCTTATTTTTTGGCTCATCACTACAGCGTTAGAACTTGGCATACATTTTTATAGAGACTTTTCACCCGAGCTTCTGAGATGTTTCAGTGAAGTCATGGCTGATGGAAAAATACTGACTCTCCTTACGTGGGTGTGTCTGGCCATAAAACTTGCCATATATTTGAGGAAATAGATCGAGGTCTCTCAGATCTTTTTGTGAAAGATATTCTGTCGTTGTTTAATGTTTTTGCCATGGTTTGTGCTTGATCCATAAAGGCATGCCAGGATTTAAAAATGGGATGATGCTCCCAGCAGCAGTGGCAGCTTTCACTTCTCCCAGTTTTTCCATGGAAAATTTCTGAGGTAGACGTCAGACCGCTGTAATGTGCGCAGGGCAGTGGGCTGGGGTCTGCACTGAGGAAGCGTGTGTGTGTGTGTGTGAATTTCTGAGTAAATTTAGAAGCGAGCTGAGTGCTCCGGAAATGCTCCTGGTGCAGGTTCTTCAGGGATGGCTTGTCCAAGGAGCATGTGTAGCACGCTTGCTACAGTCACTGTGCAGCTGTCTGCACCTGCATTGTTGCATTTAGGCACCAAAATATATATATAAGAAGAAATTCTATTTTTAAAATGGCCACAGTTAAAATTAGAGTTTCTTCCACCCCCCCCCCCCCCCCC
>VFFE01007253.1:32292-163518 GCA_008921705.1 Burhinus oedicnemus | reverse complement strand
GTGAGGAGGAATGTCAAGAGAGCACAGGTTGCCTGGCACGGCTGGCTCTCCTGTGGCAGTGATCAGTATTTTCACCCCTGCACGGAGCAAATAGGTGTTCCCTGCCCATTGCAAATGCTGCAGGAGAGAAAGTTATTCGTAATCTTTGGCAAATCATCCCGGTGGGTAGAGCGATCCTTGTTTCTCGTGAAAAAGAAAATCATACCAAAAGCATTTGAGATCTCACTTTGTGGCTAGGAAGGGTGTACACAGTAAGACTAAGTTTTCCTGTGCGGGGGGGGGTAAAAGGGTGGCGAGAGTTTAGAAATGCTGTAGTAATGAGCAGTGTTAAAAAAGGCAGGTATGTCTTTAACTGGGATGGAAACAATGGAAAATGGAAAGTACACACAGGTGTATAAGATGAGGATTTTATGATGCCTTCTAGAGCTGTAATTACTTAATTTCCTGACCTGACTGTGTACCACTGTGTATCAGCCCTATGAGATATGTCTACATGTATTTTTTTTTTGGATCCCTTTGAGCAGGAGATTGTCCTGCCTGACTGGTAGAGATGCCCTGGAGTCCAAATTACACTGACTCTCCTTCATTGCTTCTTACAAAAACTGAAGATGTTATTCCTGGACACAGCATAATGGCTGAAGGGTTAACACACTTCACATATCCAAACTGACAGTCAGCGAGGCCACCTGATAGTTATAATTCACAAATCACGTTACCGTTTGTAATTCGCAGTAAAACACAGGGAAGTACAATGCACATTCATTGGTTTACTGTGCTGTATTTCGAGTCCACGTGCTCTGAATCTGGTTGTTTCATGCACGCTAGCTTTAGAAAAGGCAGATAGGGAGAAGAAGTAAAAAGCTGTCACTGATGTGTTTCCTAAAGCAGGGTAGAAGTAAACTCTTCTGACTCTTTTTGTACGCAAAACTATGGTCAGAATAAATATTTGTTGAAGTCAGTAATATCAGATTGTTATTCTTCTCTAGTTAATATTTTTAGAAAGGCTAGAACAATAGTTGGTGTTAAAGCCATTTTTTGGTTTGTTTTCTTTTGAAACAACTATTAATAATTTCTTTTGTTTCATTTCCTTTGTAGGTATTGTCTTAGTGGCCATAAATCCTTATGAGCAACTGCCTATCTATGGCGAAGATATCATCAATGCGTACAGTGGCCAAAATATGGGGGATATGGATCCACATATCTTTGCGGTGGCTGAAGAAGCGTACAAGCAGATGGCCAGGTTTGTAGACCACGAGTCTTGAATTCATTGTTTTTCTAAAAGGAGTAAGATTTAGAATTTCTGGCCGATGGCCTTCTCTTTAATTTATAGCTCATGAAGTATTTTGCAAGATCTGTCTTTTATGCTGTGTTTTAGTACGTTTCACAAGAGGGTGAGTTGCTTAAGTTAGCAAACTGTAAAGCATTACGAATGCTTTAGAGATCACGGCCACTGACAGGTAACAGGAATAACCACAGATCTCGTCAGTATTTAGGTCTAAAATTAGCCCAGTGCTTTATAAGATTATGTTGTTTTAATTTGATTAGCAAAATGTGGAGATACTTTTTAATCATCAGTGGATTTTTAAAGAGAAAAGTGCCAGATTCTTAGCTGTTTCATATTTATATGTGATACTGACAACAGGAAGAAAAAAAAATCACTCAGCTTATGAGTGCTGTTGTAGGCTCCTGGTGATGTCAGTGAAGTCCCAGCTATGTAATCTGCCTGTGGCTGTCGGTGACTAGAATTCGGAGGGAGCAGAGGGACGACTGCACAGAGTGCCTGAAAATGGGATCTCTAAGGAGGTGGTTAACAGCTGTGCAGGAAATCCTCCTGTCTTCAAATATTGCATGAAAATGAACTTGTCACCCAAGGACAGTGGTTATTAGAAACTTCTTCCCCTTTACCCCAAGAGCCTGCCGATTTGAGGAGCTTTTGAAATAATTCATTTCTAGGATAAAGATCCTTTGGGGTACGATGTGGTCTTTGGTTAACAACATGGTCCCCAGTATCCTCCCTGGTTAGCTGCGAGCTATTGATACAATTTTCGTTGTTGACAATACAGCCCATGATCGGATTAATCAAGTAAACCTGTGGCAGATCTCCAGATTAATTGCGATGGCCCTCAAGCTGCACTGCAGGAGGGGGAGGCAAGGGGAGAAATGGGTTGAAAATGATAAAATGTTCATCTTTGAAATTAGCTAGCTGTTCATTTAAGAATCCATATGAGCGCTAGAATGAGTAAAATGCTCTGTATGCTGGGAAGTTAGTCAGCTGTGTACGTGAAATGGTGATTCATGATGCCCACGTAATAGATAATTTCAAAAGAAAACAGTACAGTACAGTACAACACGACTTAGGGTAATTTCGAAATAGCCAGTGTTTCAAAAATACCCTCCATCTGCATTGTTGAGTGGCAGAGGTATTCGCCTTACTTCCTTTCTGCTAAGATTATAGACATATAATCTGGTATGGCAATATAAAGGCAAAGCTGCGTGTTATGACAGTCACGTCTGCATTGTGGCTCCTTCAGTCTCGCTCACTGTTCCACAGATCTAGATCACTGTTGTTTCAAACAGACTTGCTACTCAAGTCCCTCTAAAAGCTCTATAAAATAAGAATTTATTAGCCTTATTTTACATCTGAGGCACGGTACAGTGACCTGCAATTATACGTCAGGGATGGAGGTAATCCAAATTCCCAGAATTTCTGTTCTTAATGTTAACAAGGGGAAGTAAGAGGTTGGAGAGGGATCTCTCTCCTCTGGCTGCTTCTAACCGCTGTCTGGAGCTGGCTTGCCTCTCACCTGCGTCGAAATTTCAAATTGCCGGATCACCTGTATCCTGTGTGCGTATTGGCTGAAGCCTGTGCAGTGGAGGCTGCTGTCTGCCATCGTCTGCATCCTCTGCCCCCAGAGGAAGACTCGGAGGGCTGAGATTTTGGCTACAGTTTCTGCTGTGGGTTTTGCTTTTTGTGTTAATTGCCTGCTCTTCAGCTCTTGCTGTGCCCTCCAGCAATTCTGCTGTCCTGAATAACAACAAATAACATGTCGTAGAAGTTCCTTTTTGAAACAAATGATGAAAAGTTATATAAGCATGGAAATGATCTTAAATAATCCTTTTGCATTAATGAATTAATGCATTTGTGTGTCTGCAACATATTATAAACAATTTGTTGTTCTTTTATGAATAACTGACAGTACTTTCATAGGTGCAAAATGAAATCTGAGCACGTAAGGAAAATGAAAAAAATTCCTATACACTGACATAACAATTTCGTTGTTTATTTAGTTTCCTAATGTTTATTTCCTTTTCTCTCTATTTGGTTTTTTTTCTTGTTCGTTTTTAAGAGCTTTTTCTGTCATTTGGACATAGTGGGTTGCCTCACTGAATTTCATTTTCTAATGCGGTTTCCAGTTTCTTACTTGATTGTCCTGCCCTTTAACTTCAGTGATACTTTCTACATTCTGAGCAAATCACCTTTTAGTCCTGAATTATGAAGTTAAAGAAAAAAATGTGATTTACATTTCTGCAGCTGGTTATTTAAAAATGCAAATTAAATTGTCTGTGACTATTTCATTAGTACTTTAATAATTACATTTAATATTCATATGGTAGCTACTCATATGGCATTAATCTGCATTTATGCATGTAATTGGTGAGACATATTTTTCTGTTGTTTCTAGTCTTTCCTAACTCCGTGTTTAAATGATCACTGGAATAATTGGTCATGGTGCTCCTATCCATAAGGCTTCAGTGAGCGCTTCTAAATATTTACTCCTTAAGTCTTCTTGTTAATTTATGATTTAATGATTTAGAATTTGTTCTTGCTAGCTTCATTACTCCATCTGCTGTGGCTGAGAAACTTTCCATGCACATGGTTGTAACTAAATGATCTCTGTGGTCTTCTTCAGCCATAGAAAATGCCCCATGACAGCAATCAGGAAAGCTAGTGATTCTACACTAAATACTTGCATTGCGGCTTCAGAAAAAAACTAGTGCAAAAACGTTGACTGCTGGAATGACAGGGATGGAGCTCACATCTGGCTCGTGCATGAGAAGTGATACTCAGCAGCTGCTTGGGGCTAATTGCAGCATAAAGCAGCACATAAAGATACTTTCGCAAGTGAAATGATGTGCATAGGGCGAGCCCGATGGTGTGGTGTGCCTGGGCTGTGAAGGGCTGTGCCCATTGGGGCATCCGTTATTTCCTCTTTCAACGGCAGTTCTTTCACCAGTTTTCAGTGGAGGGTTAGTGAAAAGGAATATGGCTCGTCTTTACCCACAGCTGACAATCAAATTGGGGAATTGGAGCACCTCCCTTATAAGGAAAGGCTGAGAGACCTGGGACTCTTTAGCCTGGAGAAGAGAAGGCTGAGGGGAGACCTTATTCTTGCTTATAAGTATCGAAAGGGTGGGTTGAAGGAGGATGGAGGCAGACTCTTTTAAGTGGTTCCCAGTGACAGGATGAGGGGCAACGGGCACAAGTTGGAACATAGGAAGTTCCATTCAAACACAAGAAAAAACTTCTTTACGGTGAGGGTGGCAGAGCACTGGACCAGGCTGCCCAGGGAGGTTGTGGAGTCCCCTTCTCTGGAGATTTTCAAGACCCGCCTGGATGCAGTCCTGAGTAATGTGCTCTAGGCATTCCTGTGTCAGCAGGGGAGTTGGGCTAGATGATCTCTGGAGGTCCCTTCCAACTCTGAAAATTCCGTGATTCTGTGAAATAACTGATTACTGTTCGCTCAGTAGCTTCTTGTCTTTTTCAGCACATGAAAATGTGCACAGCTCTTCTAAGACTAATCTCATTTTGGATTGTTATTTCTTTTCTTTTTTTTTTTTTCTTTCCCCCTCCTTCTCTGCTCTCCCCTTCTATTCCCCCCTTCTCACGTGTGTCTCTATGCCTTCTTCCTTTTCTCTCTCCATCTCCTACAGCTCCTCTGCCCAGACTGGCAGCTTCATTTCCAACACCTTTCCTCTGCTGTGCCCAAAATAAGCAATGAACTAGTTTTACAACTGCATTTAAATTGTGTTAGATTTAGGGTTATGTACGCCTCATACTTACCAATAACTTTATTGGTTTGGGTTGTCCGATCCTCCAGCTAGCAGAGGTAAGGGTTCCGGAGCAGATCTCTCCCTGTCTGAGCAGGAGGAGATCCGCCTGCGAGGGAGTGGGATCGGTCAGAGGGGAACCTGTCCCAGGGCCTCCCCTTGCCTCAGGGCTTTCCTGCAGAGCCGGCTGGGGGCTGCTGGGCTTCTGGAGCAGCACAGCTGTACACACAGCTGGAACAAGCTGTGCTTTTGGGAAGAGCTGGGACCTGCCCACTGAGGTCTCTCTTCTCACGGTGAATAGCTTGCTTCGCTTGAGCAAACGTATACAGGTTTGGAACAAGGTTTAAGGCAGTCGTGCGATTTAAAAGGAAGTAAATTATTATTGAAGAACTTATTTTTGTCTCAGAAATATAAACCACAATGTCAGCATGTGGGTTTTTGTGTGTGTTGAACCTTTTGAACTACAACCCATACCACCTTTGTAAGTCAGCATTTCCAAATTATCAGCAAAAAAGAAATTCCGTCTTCACAGTTACCCTTCTGTGGTAACTATGACAATTGAGGCAAAGCATTAGTTGACAAGTATTTAATATTTTTGAAATTTTTTTGGTTTTGAAAGCATTACAAGTTCAGTAGGAATCATAACCATCAGCAAGTGCAGCTCATTTTCTTTGTAATATTCAGTACAAGCCTCCATTTTTGACTATGGTTTGCAATAAGAGGAGATGTTGATCATTATACACTTGAAACTGTTAAGAGTTGCATTAATGTGTGAGACTTATGATTATCAGTTTCCTACCACTATTAGGGAAAGAAGTTCTAAATCACTGTTACACAGGATCCCTTCATCTGCCGAGTAAGGGTATATTGCAGTAATTAAGATAATGTATTTTTTAATCAGCACTTTGTTGGTCTGGTTTGTTCCATTCTGCTTGTGGTTGATGACAGACACAGCAGAGTTCAGTGCTTTTCAATTTAATAAATTAACTTGGAGATTTCCTTCTGATTAATTAGTAAAGTTGTCTAGCAAAGTGCAAGTTGGAAGTAACATCTGCCAACAGAATTACATACTGATGAGATCCCTAGGAAACTCGATGAATAGCAGGACGGAAAGCAACAGTGTTTAAAGCGTCAATCTCCAAAGTTTCGCTTTTTCTGTTTGGACAAAGTATAATGATTTATTCAATGTTGGTGTGTAACTTTTTCATTGAATTACCTTTAATAAGCGGGCCGCCTCTCTGTTTTGTCAGATTTTTGGCATGTGGCTGATGGCTCTCAGCTACAGGAAGATGTTTTTTCTATCACTTTTTGTTCAAAAGGAGCTCGGTGAGCTGCTGAGTGGGTGTTTTGAAAGCACCTTGCCTGACAGGCTCCAGTTATCCCGGGCATCCCAAGATGATGTCCTCTTATAAAAATGCACGTTTGATCGGCTGCTGCTTTGCTTCCGAGTGTCTGATAAACAGATACTCCGTTCTCCCCTGGCAGACATCAGGAGGGGGATGATTAACAACTCATCACGGGTCTGCATCCAGTTAGGAAACGCGAGCCTGCTGTGGTGGGCACTGCACAAACCTACAAGGGCCACCTTTGACCTAAAGCTTTGACATACGACTTCATAAATCAAATACTTGAAAAGAGATGGTACTTTTGAGGCTCTGTTGTTAAAATTAGAATGAAAATTCAAATTGCCCTTTCTGCTGAGAACAGATGATTTTGGAATAGTCTCTTATTCTTTGGGTCTGGCGTGTTATGGTGTTACGGGTACAAGAGAGCAGATGGGGCAACCAACTTGACCTGTCATCAGGGACCTACTTGTCTGAGCAGTGATGATTTTTAGGCAACAAAAGGGTTAAGTCTGGTCGTAGCTGGAAGCTAGAGTTCATGTGAGGTGTCCTGCTGGTAGCTAAGCAATGAGCTTTCCTAAACTATTGCAGGAGTGACCTCTGACTAATCCCTAGATAAATCAGTTGCATAGTGCTGGCTCATCTTTGTGCTCCTCTGGAGTGCAATCTGTCATGATTTTGCAGCATGTGCTGACCTCAGTTTTCTTCATTTCTATGTGTCGAGAGATGTTACCGTCAATTCATTATCTCTTCACCTTTTGCCATTTTTACAGTCAAGAGCTGTGTTTCCTGGATACAGTTAAAATGGCAAGTGGTGCGATCTGTTAATCTAAAAAAAAAAAAAAAGGTACATCTGCTGGTTTTGTGAGTATTGCAGAACGTTTTTACCAAGCTGTTGTTGAAGAGGACCAAAAGATTCTTAAGAAGTTGAGGTGTTTTGGAGCAGCTGAGTTTGCAGCTGGAACAGACTCAAGAGAATTGAGGTTATGTATAATAGTAATAGTTCACCTTCGTTTGGCAGTTTCCTTGAGCAGATCTGAAATTCTTCTACAGAAGAGATCAGTATCATCAGTTGAAATAGACATGGGGAGTGGGAGAGCAACTTCAGCAAGTTCGCGAAGGTGGCAAAAGCAGGGCATGGAGCTCCTGAATCGAAAATCCTGGTCCAGTGTCTGATGACTTGATCACACCAGCTTGACAATAAAATATTTGAGAATAGAGTATGTAATACATAGTGCAGCAGTTAAATGGGTTTCCTGGTAACATACTCCCAAAGCTAGTTTGTTTTCAATATACAAAAATTAAGATGCTATATTTTGTATGCCTTCATCTTCTGCAGCATTAAGGGGTCTCTGTGCCAGGTAACATATGTTGCATAGTAACATTTGCTTTCATGGAAGGTGACATGTTTTCCAGGCACTTTACAAGTATTCACCAAATTCTGTCTCCTCTAATACTGGTATATCAGTTTCTGCTTGTGTAGAAGACAAGTAAGGCAGAGATGGTGTGCTGTGGCCATGCCTGGATGAGCCCAGAGCTGAGCTTCCAGCCCCCGGTCCTGTGCTCAGAACGTTCTCTTTTCTCCAGCGGCTAAAGAAGATGTCAGTGAGAAACGCTGTTAGGCTTAAAAAACCAGTTAAACTGGAAGTATATTTAGAAATGTGGTTGAAGAACATGGTTTGTTGGACTAATGTTTCATGCCTATTAAAAATGAATGATTTTACAAAGAATTAATTTACTGCTTAGTCGGGAGCAATTGTTGTGACTCAAGGTGCAGCTGAAGGTGTCTCTGAGTTGTTGATGCGTGGCGTCTGTGAAGAGTGGGATGTGTTGGGTCAGAGCATGTTAGATCCAGATAGTCAAAATAAGCCGATGGGTGCAGGGTGTGCCGGTGGAGCAGACCCAGAAATGGGGCTGCTGTCCTGCTCCTGGGGCACAGCGCTAGGAACTCACTTGTTCTCTTGTATTTTCCCCCTCATCACATTGACACAGAACGTTCAAAGCACTTTAGTCTATAATAATAATAATAATAATTTTAATATAATAATAATGATGCTTGGTGCTTACATAGCACTTTGCACATTCTGGGCGTTTTACAAGTTACCTCGTTAATCTGCACAACAGCCCTTTGAGGGTGGAAAAAATAATTATCTGTGTCAGGCCGCACCTTTTGGGATGTGCCAATACAAGTGAATTTGGAGGCTTTGACACTGGGAACACCGGGATGCCGTGACTCTGCAGGGAAGGAGGAGCTGTGCCCACTGTGCAGAGGAGCACTGGAAGGAGGAAACTTTAAAAAGGGAGGAAAACAGGTTTCCTGCAGTACAGGTGAAGGTAGAGCACTGGGGTGACATTTATCAGCGCTGCCTGGTTGCAGGGGAGACTTCTCCAGAGGAAGGTGGTGGGCCCATGCCAACCTCATGAAGTTCAACAAGGCCAAGTGCAAGGTCCTGCACCTGGGTCAGGGCAATCCCAAGCACAACTGCAGGCTGGGTGGGGAATGGATTGAGAGCAGCCCTGAGGAGAAGGACTTGGGGGTGTTGGTTCATGAGAAGCTCAACATGAGCCAGCAATGTGTACTCGCAGCCCAGAAAGCCAACCACATCCTGGGCTGCATCAAAAGGAGTGTGGCCAGCAGGTTGAGCGAGGGGATTCTGCCCCTCTACTCCACTCCGGTGAGACCCCACCTGTAGTACTGTGTCCAACTCTGGAGCCCCCAACATAAGAAGGACATGGACCTGTTGGAACATGTCCAGAGAAGGCCACAAAGATGAACAGAGGGCTGGAGCACCTCTCCTTAGAGGACAGGCTGAGAGAGTTGGGGTTGTTCAGCCTGGAGAAGAGAAGGCTCCGGGGAGACCTTATAGCCCCTTCCAGTACCTAAAAGGGCTACAGAAAAGCCGGGGAAGGACTCTTGATCAGGGAGTGGAGCGATAGGATGAGGGGTAACGGTTTTAAACTGAAAGAGGGGAGATTTAGATTAGATATTAGGAAGAAATTCTTTACTTTGAGGGTGGTGAGACAATGGCCCAGGTTGCCCAGAGAAGTTGTGGCTGCCCCATCCCTGGAGGTGTTCAAGGCCAGTTTGGATGGGGCTTTGAGCAACCTGGTCTGGTGGGAGGTGTCCCTGCCCATGGCACGGGGGTTGGAACTAGATGATCTTTAAGGTCCCTTTCAACCCAAACCATTCTATGATTCTAAGGTGACCTCCCAGAGGGAGGGGCTCAGCAGCTACCTAACGAAAATGGGAAGATGTGCTTGCGTTATGTGGGCTATACAAAGCAGCTGGAATATAAGTGGACAAAACAGGGGTGCTTTCCCATGCTCAGGAGGCCAAGAGCCAAATCCAGAAGCAGGGGTTAACAGAATTTATTTAGGACTGCAAAGAACTTTGTGATTAAAATCATTTGTTCAGAAGGTTGATGAAGGGCAATATGCGGCAAGAGGTGCCAGGGAGGACCTGGCTGCTGCTCTTCTCGGTCCGTCCGAGAGAATTAGAAAACTACTGAATGAATTCTTATTTATTTGTTTATTGAACAGTTAAATTGTGTCTATTTGAAAAGCAAATCCTGGGTTTGTAGCGTTGCCAGTTTTTAGAATGGCTCCTAGCAGATGCTGCACGCCCTGGGCTGAATTTCAAAGGGCTTTGCACTGAACAAGTGCGGCCGAACATGTTCAGCCTTGTTTGCTGCCACACAACACCGCGCTCAGGCAGACGTGCAGCGAAATATATTGCACTGACTTGTGTTAAAGCTTGCAGGGCTGGTGGGTTTTACTGGTGCCTTTCATTTTGGGGTAAGTGTGAAAAGCAATTTTTGGTCTTTGAGAAGAGCAAATAATGGTACCAATGGACGCATCGCCCAGACATGGAGCACGATTGCCCAAAGAGGGGACCTGGGACCTCCCCTGGTGGGGGATTGGGGAGGGCAGGTCTTGGGGAGAGCACAGGCTGCTGAGCTCTGCCAAAAAAACCCTTGTATCTCTCCCAAACCACATTTTGTACTGAAAAAGGAAGAGTGTTCTAGAAAAAAAATTATAGATGTACTTCAAGTTTACAATCACTGGCATTTTTAGGAAACACTGTATTTATTTCAACATTTATTGAAGTCCGACCTATTTAGAGAGCCTTCAGGTGAGATGTGCAAAACCTTATCATTTCATCTCATACCACGGATTTGTCCTTCTGGTGCTTTACCCTTTTCCCTGCATCCATCTGCTGTGCACCCTCTCTCCTGCGTTGGAGGACGCCCCGTCCCCTGAAGGCAGCGCTCCCTTTAGCCTGCCCAGGCTGGGAAATTCCTTCCTAAATTTCTTAATAAGTTAATCGAGCTGCTTTCTGTGAAGCTCACAAAACATTGGATACTACAGAGAACTCAACTTTATATTGATACCTGATGAAAGCCGATGGATTTCACAAGAAGGGAGTTTAAAATCTTTTCTGTGGGTCATTATTTCGAGACTAAGCTGTCTGGAGCGGGTGGAGTATCAGGTGTATTTCTCTATTCGTATAACATCAGTGCTTCTAAGTTATTTGGGTACATCGACAAAGCAGTTACAATGTTATTTAACACTTCCACACTGCTTTTATTTTCAGTGCATTATGTAAACTTCTTGTATTTCATCTTACCAATGAGGAAGTTATTTGGTAAAACTTTCTGTGCTCTTGTTTTTGTTATGGCTGCCTCCTGGGGGGAAACTGGTCTTTATTAAACAGATTTGTTTAGTCATGCTCTCAGATATAAAGGGGTGTGAATGTTCTGACTGTAGATACTGCAGGTTATTTTGGTCATATGCTGTCAGAAATATGCAACAGGGATGCTGAGAGGCTGATTGCAAAAAATAGGATGCTTACTTAGGTCAGAGTTATGTCTCCATTGCTGGAGACACTTAATCATGTCAGCTGCATGTGTGTACGTGTAGCCTTGCACAGTTTGGAAATTGGCTTTGTAGTGTAGGGTGTAAGACGTGTCACTGAGCTGCAACCAGGTTTGCGTTGGTCCCTGGTTAATCCCATGGCTCTCAGAGGAGCTTCAGCTACTGGAAGTACAGCAAAATTTCCAACATGGCAGCATTTCAGAGTGAGCCCTATCTCACCTTCCAGCAATGTCATTAGTTTTCAAGTTATTTTCTTGGGTTGCTTTTCCTGCTGCTGTAATTCAGCTGTAGGATGGCTAAATTTGCTAAGTTCCTTTGCTGTCAGTGATGGGCACGATGCACGTTGATGTTAGGGTAATTATGTGTGTATGCTGAGAACAGGATCTGTCCCAAATGTTCCCTGAGTCACAGGTTCCTTCCCTGGGAGTTTGTGTCAGGTTCCTTGATCATTCAAAAGTGACTGTTTTGAAAATGCAAAGCACTTTCAGGCTTACAAGTCTACCTTATTACCAGAGAACTGCAGTGGAGGAACAGCAGTGAGATAAAGCAGACCAGAGAGCCACTGCTAGATTAAATAAAAGTTATTTATTGTGTTCTAGTTCTTGCATTGAAGCAGTAGGAGGTTTCGGTGTTTGAAGATTGCAGGATCAGGCCTTTAGCAGCAGTTTGTGCTGTTTTGATTTAAATAAAAAAGGAAACTGTCATATGCCATGGGGTTGGTGCCCTTAGCCATAATCTAAACCTGTTATTCCAAAAGAAAAGATGAAACCAGTAGCAACTCCACAAAAAAAAGGCAGTAGATTTAATTAAACCTTTTAGCACTGGAGCAGTGAGGGGAGCAGGTGTCCTGAAGCCTTCAAACCACCCTGACAAGAAGCTCCCTTAAAAACATCAGCACCTTGGTAGCATCCTCAAGGTTAACAGACGTAGAGGATTTAGGATCAAAGGCAAAATAAGTACTAATGTTCTTCTCATCAAATTACCCTGTTATTTGGTCTCTTCATTTTACGTTAAGGATATCTCACTCTGTTCTTTTCTGCCAGTCTCATCTATCTTATATGGCATTGAGACAACTCAACTTTAAAGTAGTTCATCATAGACAAGCATTTTAAAGTCCATATCAGAATGTTTAAAAATCAGCTGTTAATGGTATGCTTTTGCCAGGTAGAGATGCTGGTGGCTTGGGTATGGATGGATTGATATGTATATTGAGATTGATGTCAGTAATTCTGTATTCCTTTTGTTTGTTTTCCCAGGCTGATGTTTTTGTGGTGTGTGTGTTTATATACATCTGTTTGACGTTATTTGCTGTGGAGTCATGAGTCTGAAAGACGAGATCAAGTGATATATCTGATGCATCAGTCATAGGAAGCAAAGAAACACAAAAACAATGTTGTGCTTTGATGATTAAATTGAATAGCTCTGGGCTTCTTTAATCTCCTCTGAAATGCTTATTGATGGGTAGGTTTTTAACTGTTTTAGTGTTTCTGCTTCAGAGAGGGATTTTCTATTGGTATAGAGGAAGAAGGTAAACAAAAATATCTGTAGGGATTTTTCAGTCTATATGTCTTGATTATCCTGATCTGTTTGGACAGTTTGCTATGCACATAACGGCTGTGATGCAGTAAGCTGTTTTGGTTTTTCAGGGAACCGGCTTCAGTGGGTTTAGTGATCTTAAGGAATGGAAATTGACAACTCTGCCTTTAGTGTTAGTAACTTTAGTGTTTTGTTTCTTGCACTGTTTTTTCTTTTTTGCCTCAGTTTTTCCATTGGTCAACTGAAATCATTAAAAACTGCCTTAGACGTTGACAGCCATCAACGATTAGGCAGTGTTGTTGCAGCACTCTGTACACGTTGAAGGTGCCCGGTGACAGTCTTGCTCTTGCTCCCGCTGCAGCTGACAGCCGTGACCTCATGGGAGTCACGTTTCCTCCATTCTGAACCCTCTGAAAGCACGCCCCTTAGATTTCTACGAAATACAGAATTTAAAGTTAGTAGTAGTCAATGCTCTTAAAAGTATTGCATTAAGATATATGCACATCCTCAACAAAGGGTTTTTTTCATGTCTTGAAAACAAGATTTTTTTTTTTCTAAACGACTTTCTGGTTTCTTGTACATCATCATTTCATTCGTGTTCTGCAAAACCCTTTGCTACATGTAAGGTATCTCATGTCAGTTTGTAGCACTCTTTTTTTCCCCAGTGCTGAACCTCCTTTGAGCAGAAGCTATCTTCAGTCTTGAATTTTGCAATGGTTTTTCAAAGCATAAAAAATCCCCCTGCTGGAATGTAGGTTGTAATCTCAAGCTTCCAGGAGTTAGGTAAGTCTATATCTATTCTGTTTTGGCACTCTGACAGTGAATTTCCTCATAAACATATCGCCTGTCAACAGAATTTTGTAGGTAAAGCAAAATTGTCTTTAAAATTTACCAGCCTATGCACACAAATCTGTTTCTGTCCTTTACTGGAATTATGATTTGAAAAATTAATGACATTTATTGCTCATTCTATGGCCATTACTTGTCATAAGGAGTGGAGTTGTGTATGGCTTGGATACAGCATCTGACTATTACCTTTCAAAATTAGACATCAGCATTATTTTTGTGATAGATAACACTATTTTAAATTATCAGTTATTTATCCCATAGTGTGTTACTGTTCTTTTATTTGACAAGGAATAGCTGTTACCCTCACATGACTCTTAAAGCGTAGGCCTGAGAGAATGGATATGGAAGATTTCTGAATCAAGTCTCCTGCTTCTGCAAGCAATCTCAACCTAACATTTCACATTTCAGCTCATGAAATGTTTGGGTCTGTCGTCTTAAAACTGAAGTTTTATTTTGGTTTTGTCATTCCTTTATTCTTCTCCACTGTTCAGAAATGACAAAAGCTGAATGTGATCCTGACCGATGCCCAAACGTAATACTTCGTGTTTCGTGAATGATAAGCTGCTCCCAATCAATCTCTTTCAGCCTGCTGGGGTTCAACACCTCTTTTCAAGATAATTTGGCTTAGTATCGTTATCACTATAATGTAGTTCTGTATCCTAGGATGTGATCATTATCCACCTTTGGGTGAACGAGGGCTCCTCCACCTTCTCGTCTCCCAGCTCGCTTTCCCTTATTTCTTTGTGTAAAAGCATAATTAAAATCTTCCCTACATTCAGAAGTCATCATACTTTTAAAATAATCTAGTTATGTGCTTTATTCAGAGAAAAAGCTCCAAGAAGATGAAGAAGTGTTGCATAGATAATGGATCGTGGCATCAGGCTGCAAAGTGGTGTCACACGTAATGCTGTCGCCCTACTTACTTGTTTCATTGGCTGAAAGTTTTAATTATAGCTTTTTTTCTGACTGGTGACATGTTAAGTGCTCAAAATGTCAGGTCAAAGGTTGGGGGCTAATGATTTAACTAAAAATAACTCCAAAGGTGTTATTTATACCTGAGAAAGAACTCAGGGTGTTGTTACTTGTATTTTCTGGGGATTATTTCCTTTGTTTTGGTTTGGGTTTTTTTGTTTTTAATGGAGCCTGATAATGAAAATTTCATTTGGCGTAAGCAGAGGTTATATTTTAGATGGACCAATGCTTATACCAAACCATTAAAGGTATTTTGATTCTATTTTACTGGTTATTTTATTTTCAATGTGTCATTTTGTTTCTTTAAAGTTTAATGACATAAAAGAGCCCTCTGGTGAGCTGATACAGCTGCCAGGCAGGACTACCCCACCCTCCTTCTTGAAAGTCTAAGTATCTTGCTGCCTGTGGTAGGACGGCCATAGGCCAAGTTTTCCCTGGAAAGGGCCAGGAACTTGCAGATAGCTCCTATGGATGATTTATGGGCAAACCATGGCTGATTCACAAAGGATGTCTGATTTTTAAGTATGATTGACTTTTTGGTCACTCCACACAGCTCCAGATAGAACAAAGGCTGGGATTAGCACTATAGGAAATGTATGATCAACAGTCACTGAGGCTGAGGTATGCAAACACTATTTATCTCAATGACACTCTTTTTACATTATGGTGACCTAGGTTTAATTACATCAGCTTCATCCATCAGCTGACATGCAGTCTCTCTGGTTAGATTGTCTCTCAGAGCATTGAACTTGCAGCATAACCAAGAAGACATCAGCCCTTAAGTCATCTTCTCTAAACCATGGAAACACACAAGTTCTTTTGGGTAACAAAATAGTTTTTTTTTCTTCAGTAGGGCCTCTTTGTTAGGCATGTTGTGGCAGCAACAGCTCATCATGCCCTGCTGCTATGTGTTTGGGGAGTGGTGTTACGCTGGCCTTTCTCCTTCATCAGTGTCGAGTGTCATCTTGGCCGTTTTGTTGTGTTTTCCTTTCTCTCTGCCAAAAAGCAGAAAGAATAATGTGCTAGAGGGTGGTCACTCCAGTGTGTTAAAGCAAAACAATGGACTAATGTACTTCTGCAGACAAGAGTGGCCCTGAGCGTGGATGGAGCGCTTGGGAGGGTGATGCGAGAGGACTCTGCTGCAGACCATGAACAACCCCTTTGTTTCCCATGATTGCCGTAGCTGCTGCAAACACAAATACTCATTGCAGAAGAGATGGCAGCAATGTTTTCAGCTCGCACAGAGCCAGCCATATCTTCTCTAGGCGAATTTATGGAAAGCGTGTGTGTGTATGTACTTATACAGTAATATAAGAATGGATCCCTTATTCCTGAGCACATGAAAGAGTGCTAAGGAGAAGAGTACGTCTTCATATCTTATGACGTGGGGGAAGGAAATTGTAGGCTAATTAGCAGCAGTATTCTTACAGAGAAATTATTTCAATCTTATTTTTTCATTACTGTCTTCGAAAAGATGGAGCTCTCTCCTCTGCAGTGCTCTGAAGAGCCTGGTGTTTCCTACCAGTCCTGGACTCCTGAGGAGGGACTTGGGACTGCAAAACCAGTGTGTGCTTTCCATGCTCCCACACGTGTCCTTCAGGGATGTGACAGGAAGAATAAGACACCTTTATTTCAGTGTTCCTCTCTTGGCAGCAGAGTTATTGTTGACGGTTTTGTCAGAAGTCCATAGTACTGAGGTTGCATTACTTTGTTTTCTGAAAGCCTTCTGTACTTTGGGAACTAAGCTAAAAATAAGCTTAATCATCAGAGGATACATTTCATAGGACTTGAGCTTCGTGAGTCTTCGTATATTAATGATATTTAATACATGAAACGGAGCTGGGGATCTACAAATGAAAAGCTTGTTATGTCGTTGCCCATCTCCTGTGTTAGGCAGCTCCTGAAATCAGACCAGAAGTTTCATGTTTTAGAATGGTACAGCGGTTTGGTTTTTTTTTTTTCTATTTGAAAGAGCACAGGAGGAATAAAAGAGAGAGCAATCAATGCCAGTCCTATGAAGAAATTGTTCTCTGGTTTTGACTCACTGCAGGAACTGTCTGTGTGAGAGGAAAATTGTTTGTTAGGGTTTGTCCCATTTAAGCCAAGATATTATGCGTTTGGTTGGACTTCTCCTACGTCCTTCCACCTTTTTGACCCTGAGCATCCATATAACTCACGCCACCGCCTGACGTGCAGAGCTACAGGCTGTCTTTCATACATGTCTGTGCCTGCTGCTGGTGGATTCAGGGAGGATGGGGAAGAAGCAAGAGTGTTTCTTCTTCCTTATCCAACTGGAAGTCTTCATCACTACCACAAGCCATCCCAGGCACCACTGACCTCCCCCAGGAGTATGCGCAGCAAGCTTGATGGCCGCTGTAAGGAAAGGTCTCATTGGCAGGTGTTTTCATTTTCCTGTGGCCAAGGCTGGCATCTCAGGCAGTTCAGCCTACGGAACCTGGACTACACACAACCTGATATCAAGCTGAACAGTTCGGCTTTCCCACAACTTTCCCACTGAGACGGACAGCTTGGTGTATGTGGATGTGTGAACTGTGCTGTAGTCATTCGCACCTATCACATGTGTTAAATGGAAGATGAGAACATAAAATTAGGTTCCTTTGATATTCTTAACGCTTTCCTATTAAATTTAAATAGGCACTCAGCCATTTGAAGTCATTTCCTGTTACTGAAATGTGGAAACCCGGCTTCAGCCGATGCCTTCATTCAGTTAAATGAATCCTGCCTTGGCTCTCCCGGAGATGCGGGACATACCCAGAAGCTCCTTTAGCCCATGTCTTTGTGCAACATGAAGTAGATGGTGGAGTTGTGCTCTGATCTAGGGGCTTGGGGATGTTTTTGAAGATAGGAAAGAGCTTGAGAGTAACAACGTGATCTGTAATTTAGCTTCATAATTTCATCAGCAGCTTTTTTTTTTTTACCATCTCAGAAATGGAACCCCAGATCTCCTGGAGGACCTTTAGGCTGCGGAAACCAGAAATAGTTTTTCCATGCATATTTCTTCCCTTCCTCTGCATAGCATTTACTGGTGGCCTCAGCAGACATTTGGAGGCTGTGCAGGCTGTATGTGTGCTGCCTGAACATGTGCATGCCCAAAATTTCATTCACAGTTACCATGCTGTAAGTGCAGCCTGGTCTGGGGCTTGGCTGTATTTTCTGTGTTCCAGCCCCAGCTCCGTAAAGCTTTGGGGTAAAATTTTATTCCTTCTTTGTCCACTTTCCAGTATGTCAGATAGAGTTAAGCTCGCCCAACTCATAGGAGTATTTTGAAATATCAAATATCATTCATTGTAACTTCTTTTGCTTTGGAAACATAAAATAATGTATAAAGCAAGTATGGTCTTTATTTTAAAAGAGTCAGGCTATTTCCTGCTAAGATTCATGCTAATTCCTATCCTTGTTATTTTGTAGTGTGTTTATTAGTTATACGGTTGGGGTTTATGGACAGAGCCCTCTTTGAGATGAGAGAAAATTGTTTTAGTAGCAAATGGAGACTATTTTTTTTTAAATGAGAAGAAATTACTTCACAACAAAGGGATCATCTTCACTCCAGAGCTGCTATTTGTGTCCTGAACAGCCCTGCTTGAATTTTTCAGATTCAGAACAATGCTTGGAAAAGCTGTTGATTAGATCAGAAGGACGAAAGGTTTCTGTTGCCGACTCTGCTGTTGATTTCTCTATCTGTAAGATGGCATTAATGATCTTTACTAATGAGCACTGATAATTTAGTGGAGCACTTCACCCGTGACTCTGGATAGAAGTAGCTGCAGAGGCATGTAGTGGATAGTGGTAGCAGGTACTTTCCCGTAGCCAGGTTCTCTAGAGCAGCTCTGCTGGCTGGCTGGGCTGCGGTGGCAGCATCCATCCCGGCTGGGCGTCCTGCTCGCAGACAGTCCCATCAGCCGCTCAGGCAGCTTGCTCACTAACAGCCTTGTTTCTGCCTCGTGCGTTTACATTTTGCTGTATTGCTAACATTTATGGTGGAAGGGATGTTGCTGAGTTGGGGACACAAAAAATAAGCATCCTTGAGAGAACAGCTGGTAATTAACATGTCTTTGTGTTTCAGAGATGAGCGAAATCAGTCGATCATTGTTAGTGGAGAATCTGGAGCCGGGAAGACCGTCTCTGCTAAGTATGCCATGAGGTACTTTGCCACGGTCAGTGGATCTGCCAGTGAAGCCAATGTTGAGGAGAAAGTCTTGGCCTCGAACCCCATCATGGAGGTGAGAGAGCTGCCGCACCCTCCGGCTGCAGTTATTGTTCTGGGGCTAACATAAGCGTTCATTAGAGAGAGCAATCCATACTTTTTTAAGGATCGAAGAACCTAGAATAAATAAATTTTAAAATTTTGGTTTTAATCCGTTTACCAGGATGTGCCTTAGGCATCATTTTGTGTAGTATTTATGAAAGGTTGAGAGAGGATGGGAGGTGATGTTTCAGTATTGTTAATGTATTTCACATAACAAAGTAATCTTTATACGAATACTGCTTTAAGTCTTTTCAGCTTTGTAACACCGGTAGTTCCCAGACTCCTGGCCAAATGCAAGTGCAGAAAACTGTTTCTGTGTGTAGGATTCCAAAGAGGATTAAAACTTCTGGTCTTACCCACCGAACATGTACATCACACAGCGGGGGCAGGTAGATTATACTTTGAAGTGAAGGGAGTTGCTGAGTAAAGCAAATGTTTAATTTTAGGAAATGTGATTAGGGAATATAGACTGAGAAAGCAAAGTTGCATGAGATGCACACAGTTCCTTTCAGAGGGGGAAAACCACGAGAGAAGACATAATTTTGCTATAGTTAGCTCAGACTAATGTTTCAGTTCTGGAAATTTGTGTAACTAACTGTAGTCAAGTCCCAAAGCTGTTGGCTTGGGAGGGTAGGTGCTGGCAATAGGCTGTGGGATAACGTGTACAGTTCCTGCCTGCTTCAGGATCTCTGTTCTCCAGGAAGCTCAGGAGACGCTGTAATTCTGGTGTTGTGGCCAAGCAGAAAACATTCCTTAGGCTCATCTGAATTGCTTTTTGAGTCTTTCCCTTTGTGTTGATTCAAGTTGTAGCTGAAGTTAAGGAACTGTGTTAAGAAATGATTCACCAGAGAGAAACAGTCTTGGGGGAATTCCTTGAGAGAAGTAGCGCTGTCCGTAGGCACGCACATGTGCATGCTTGTGGTCAACCTAAGAAAATGCTTAGGACAACTGATGCCTTGGCAGATGTTTAGCATGTCTGTGCCATAGTGTGAAGTATTAGTGGATAGACACGAGTAAATGGAGTGCATGCAGTGAAATGTGAAATGCTGCCGTTGTGTTCTTTCTCAGGTGTTTTAAAAAATGAACTATGTTTTATTCCTTCTTTCCTCCTGACGTGAGGAGTTCATGCTACTCAAACTATAGCTGCCCCATCACAGTAGTGTGTGTTCTGTCACAAGGTAATTGTGCCTGGTTTGTGGTGCTGTGTGGTGTTTGGAAACTGTTTTGTGGGATGAAATGAGCTGTGCCATGCTGGGCAGTGGGCTCTGCTGTTGTGGGATCCTCAGCCAGGGGAGCTGAGCCTTGCCTTGGGCTGCACCTACCCCAGCGGGAGCAGCCTGCACCCTGGGGAGCGATGCCAGTTTTGCCATTTCGAGCTAATCCCAGAGCACTCCTTTCACTGCTCCAACATTTGCAGTAAGTGTCCTTCCCCCCTTGGCCACCTTGAGATGCTAACAGACTGGGGGTGCCCAACGCCCCTTCTGCCTTCCCCTGCACACCACGGAGATGGTACCTGGGGCCAGGCAGGTGGCCGTGTCCTCACCGCCTGGCTGCTAAGTGACAGCTACGGTGAGAGACTGCAGGATGGGTCTGCAGTTTGCTGTTTGTTTGCTGGGTGAAATACAAACTGTCTACAGGTTTGTCTGCGCCACTTTTGTTTGGTCTCAAAGCCTAAGCCAAGCATCCTTCGCTTTCACTGCTTGGACCCCACCTCCCAGTCAGTGGCCGTCAGCTCACCACTAATTGTCTCATTTAATTTCCAAAGCAAGGAAATTTAAGTTGAGGACTAGAAATGAACTTTCCATCCATACCTTTTTTTATCTGCTAAAATTATTTCTATGGGTAACAACAGTTTCATGAACCTAGGTATAGCTAAAATTTCAGTTACTTTAAACCTTGTTATAATTGGATGAAAGTTACCCTTTTAACTTCAAACGCTTGAATTTTAAATAAGCTTTAGAGTGGTATTGTGAAATCTGGTGTTGAGACAGACTGTAGGATAGCAAAATTAATGTTTTGAACTCTTCAGTCAATAAATCAGCAGAAACACAAATTAACCCATGTAGATTAGGAAGAAAATGAGTAATTCCTTTTAGAAACAGGAAACTCCTCATTTGCTAAATTGATTGTAAAATCTTGGGAGCATAAGGTAATTTTATTTTTTAATTTTTGTTTGGACAACATCAGGATTTTATGAGCTACCATCATTAGTGTCAGAATTTCACATCATCTTTGCCTACTAAACACTCTGTAGTATCAAGTGACCACTATACATTTCTAGCAACTATTTGAATAATTAGTTTTGCAGTCAATAACTGTGTACAGTTTTCCTATTGCAAATACAGAAATTGTCAAGTCTTAAAACACATCTTTATATGTAATTTCCTGCCTCTCATTCTTTGTTATGCTATATAGCATAGCTATGCAAATTGTACAACTTAGTATGTGCTCTGGTAAGCAATCTTATAATACCAAGGACTTTCTTAACTGTCTTTGTAAGTAATACCTTTCAAAGTAATAACTGGTTTCTGAAAATATTGTAATATTATATTGCTACCACCAACAGCAAAATATATCACAGTTTTAAAACACAAGAAATGCAGTTTGAGTATGTTCCATTTGACTGAATTCAGTATTTCTTAGAACTGCAGAGATGCAACTTGTTCTTGCATCCTTCATAGCAGCTGTTCATCTGATACCCGCTTTGACATCCGCTCGGTCAGGCGTGTGTGCTGCTGCTGCTGCTGCTGCTGCAGTGGGGTTTCGGAAAGTCTAATCCCCGCGTCCCGCGCTGTGCCCGGCTCGCCCTTACTGACGCACCCGCCTTTACAGATTTGGAATACCGATGCTCAGCATTGCTGTTTGCTCGCATTTGTTCTTCCCAAGTTTTGTTTCAGTACGGAGTTCCTGTGAATGGTTACATACACTAGGAAACTAGGACATAGATCCAACCCTGCGGTCTTTAGTTACGGTGCACTGCAGAGTTAGGTACTTGGTAACATCCACACAGCGGCATATGATAAAGGGCAGCGTGCTGTATCTGAATTGCTCCAAATGCCATTCCTTTTGATGCAGAGACATCTGTAGGATTTTTTTTTGGAAGGCAAATTGCTATATGATGTCCAAAACATGATCTAATTGAGAAGAGAAAATGCTTTTCTTTGAAGTTTGGTGTGTTGTGATTTGCATGCCTTGAATTCTGATGTATCTGAGGGGTGCCTGTTGCAGGGTGAATCCCGCTGATGAGGTAAGGCAGAGGTGCACCTACACCGTTTAGGAACCACAGTTGCCATTTGCCCTGGGCATCCCAAGCCCAGGTACTATAGAGGAAATACACAATAAGCAGTATCTAATGTATGAAGCTGTATTGAATTAGTCTGAGAAAGTTAGGCACGTAGGGCAGCGTTGAAGACTGTCTCTGCGTCAGTAACCGAGCTGCTGTGGAAGGCATTCAGTTTCAGGCAAATGACATGAGTCTGTACATGTTAATTTTTAGATTATATTTAGGCACACAGTAAATACTTTATAATGATATGTTTGCAGAAGTAGTTTGGAAATGTGCTTGAGTAATAATAATAATGAACTGTTAGCCAGACAGAACATAGAGACTGTTTGCTGGACTATGGGTTTATCATCGGTAGACTTACAGACATTGCAAGTATTATACATGTATCTGTACACACATATATATGAATATATACAGTGTGAAATAATTGTTATAGTTTTATTAAGTCCTTTGAAGAAATCTGGGTGTATGTGAACATTCTGTTAGACTCTTTAGTTACTTTTAAAAGACTTCAGAGAGCAATAAGGGATTTTTAGCTGGAATATTGGACTATGTGGAAGTGGAATCATTGCTAGGAAGATCAGCTCCGGATCTTACATCAATGGAATAACAATATTTTATTTAACTTGCTGACCAGGCGGAGATCATTCTTTATTAAATTCTTGTTTATTTTGAAACCAGGGCAAAATTAATGTTACGTGTTAATGAGCCATGTATATGATTAAATAGATTTGATAATTTCTAAAAGCTGTTTAACCTTTACATTATTCCCTTTTTTCAGTCTATTGGAAATGCCAAAACTACAAGGAATGACAACAGCAGTCGCTTTGGGAAATACATTGAAATTGGTTTTGATAAGAGGTATCGAATCATTGGTGCTAACATGAGAACTTACCTCTTGGAAAAATCAAGAGTGGTATTTCAGGTAATACTGATGCAATCTTCTTATTGTGTATTTGTGTGACTATGCTACAAAAAAAAAAAGCTATTGCTTGCTGGTATTAGGTACCTCTCCTAAGAGATGGCTGTAATAGTGTATTTGTAATATAGCACGTGTGAGGAATGGAGAGAGAAGGAAAACCAAGTCAGCCCTTTATTATATCAATTATTCGTAGTTGTAAAATGTGTATTAAAAAGGCTTGGTATTTGAACATGAAATACCTTCAGTGCACTACTAGATGTGAGTTTGTGCATACCATAGTGTTATAGAATAGGACTTCAAAACCTAGCAGAAACCACTCATGCTCAAGAAGAGCTCTCTGTTGTGATTTGTAGAGCTGCCGCCTTAGCTCACTTTCAATCTCTTGTTAAAACTCACTGCTATCGCAATAATTATGAATGAGTCTTAATTGCCATTATTTAGGCAAATGAGAATATGTAATTTCATCCTTCATGAACTCTCATCATTTTGCTATTTCACACTTGAACTGATCCGTGACCTTTTTGTCTCCCATACTTCCTCTCCGTCTTTGCCTACCTTATAGTCTAGAGCTCAGTAAAAATGGACTTATCCTTGACTGGCTGCTGCCTAAAGGTGTAAAACAAATAATTACAGTTTGCGTTGTGTAGGAGTGTTACATGAAGTACTGTTGTATATTTTAAAAATAAGAGAGACTTCTTGTGCATGGTTTAGCTGGGAGTCCTTTTCTGGGCTTTTTTTATTGTTTTGAAATTATGAAATTTAAGAGCACTTAAGTTCAGAATTATGGTGTTGGTCATGAGTCATAACCTTCTGAGCTGTGTTTGTCCTTCATTTTAAAATTCCAGCTTTGCCTTGGCAGGAAAGATACTGCCCTCACCAGCTTACTATAAATGCTGAAGCAAATGGTATTAGTTATTTTTGGAAAATGAAAAGCTTTTAAGCATGATCATTTCACCCACCCCTATATAGAATCCTGATCTATATTTAATAGTAATCCACAGTTCTGAAAAGTGAAATCATACTTTTTTTTTTAAATGAAAATGTCTGCATGCTTCTTGCTGTTGAAAATGGATTAAATTAATCAAGAAGGAAAGGACAGATGCTGATTTATCTTCCCTTTTTCCGTGTGGCTTCTGTGCTTTTTATGTAATGCTAGAGAAAGCATTAAACATAGTAGTGCTTTTCTACTCATGGATGTTTCTGGCACATTTTAAGTTGTGAAAAATGATCAATTCCTTTCTTTTTAAAGGCAGAAGAGGAGAGAAATTACCACATCTTTTACCAGCTATGTGCCTCCGCAGCATTACCTGAGTTTAAAACTCTACGATTAGGTATGAAATTCACATTCATTCCGTTGTGCAACTGTAGGTACAAAGCATCATCTCTGAGTTTTTTTGAGTCATAGAACCAAAAGAGGAATTGCTGGCTTTTAAATCCTAAACTTTTAAACCTTCGAATACTAAAATATATTGAAAATAACTAAAATCACAGATCTCAAATTTTGTGGGTTTTAGTTAAAATGAAAGTAACAGATTTGTTTATTCAGCATGCTCTAATACACTGCAGTTGTAATCACTAGAACTTACTATGTCCTGGATTCCAGCGTAGCTTTCCAGCGGTGAGGGTGAAATTCTCTTCTCTTGGTCCGTTAAAACCTTTTTTCCATGGCTCCAGCTACTAGAGAATTTTACCATTTCTGGTATAAACACCTGAAAAGCTTATTTTGTGTCTGCATACTTTCCCTTGGGCTGTTACCAACAATTACTTTACCATCTCCGCTAACTTGATCAGAAAACTGATAAGTGAAATCTTTCATTTTTCAAATTAAAATGTTGATAAAGGAAAGTTTTCTCATTTAGCAGGAACAGGTACGTTATAAAAGAAAGGCATTATGATGACCTTGGGACAGGCAATCACCTCATCATTTTTAAAATTCAATATAAATTTCAGTGCTTCTTGTGTATTTTTAAAAGTCAGCTTCGTAGTGGGAAAACTGCACAACCCGTCAGTGCCGATTTCTGAAATAGCGTTCTGGTTTTGAAGTGTTTCTCTGCTCTTCTGCACCATCCTGGCACATTTAGGATTCACATCTGCTGACACAGGAAAGAAAGGAACTGATGTAATTATAACTAAAGAAGCCATTTAGCAGACTCCTCTTTCAGAGTTCTTGAAACCTTAGCAGATCAGAAGAAAAGGAGGCTGTTACTGCAGCTGGAAGCACAGCCACTGAAACTGCAGGAATTTACACAGAACCCAGGAGAGCTACTGCTCTGCCATTATTCTCCCAGTGCTGTCCCCGGAGTGGTATGAAGCTATCAGTTCTCCGACCACGACTTCTCAGCCAGAACAGATCACAGATATAAGACAAGACCAGACCATAAATTAGAAACAAGAATAAGCAAAAGAGATTTTTTTTTTAAAATATCCCAATGCAATAATAGCATAATAATATCTGCGACAGAATTCCAAAGTGCTGCTGCTGTCAACTCTGCAGCTACCACTCGAGTGGTTGGCTCAGACTTGGAGAATAATTGCTTCCAAGTGATTATCCCACAGGTGTGGAAGTCTGAACCAAGATTAGGTACAGAATATGCTTGAGGGCCTGTTGTAGGAACCAGGTAGCTTAAGAATACTTATTTGCACTGTTAAATCTTGAAAAAATTATTCTCCAGAATAAGTGGGTCCTATGAGCCAGAAGGCAAAAATACACTGACATCTTTCAAATCATGGCTTCTGCCAAGAGTAACTTAATCATTACACAGCTTTACAGATGTCCTGTAAATTTCTGCATCAGTGCGTGTAAAAGATTTGGTTTTTCTCTTACAGGGAATGCAAATTACTTTCACTATACGAAGCAAGGTGGAAGCCCTGTGATTGATGGTGTCAATGACGCTAAGGAAATGGTAAACACCAGGCAGGCCTGCACTTTGCTAGGTAATTTGTAAAACACAGTCATATCCCAAATCCGATATACTAGCAAGTGTTTTCTACACTGTTTGTGTATATTTTCTTCATACTCTGTTGTGTTTAAAAACAGGACAGTTTGGTAATGTTTGCAACTGAGATAATTTATTACATTAAGAAGGTATTTAAATTGCAGTGGAATCACGTATCTAGTGTAGGAGGAGCACACATTGTATGAACGTAAATGGTGGATTCCCTTGGTGTAGCATGTACAATGCTGGAGGTCACTGACAAAGCACTTTGAAACAGCAAATGAAATAGTTTGTTTTAATGGATTTTTTTTTTTTTTTTGCATCTGGTTGTAAAATGTTTTTATAGAAGTGAAGCCAAGCAGTACTGTCAAATGCCATAGTCTGAAAAAATCACACACCAGTCACCATTATTCTCTTTTTAATAAAATTTTTCATCAGCTGCAGCTCGAAGTTCTTTATTTCTCTCTTCATTCAAAATGTTTTATTCATAATTTTTCAGGGATTAGTGATTCCTACCAGATGGGAATTTTTCGAATCCTTGCTGGCATCCTTCACTTGGGCAACGTGGAGTTTGCATCTCGGGACTCTGACAGCTGCACTATTCCTGTGAGTAGTAGATGAGCTGAAGGGCATGGTTTCTACTCTGACAGTTCTGCTTGTTTGCAGGGACCTCTTCTGAAAAAGAGCAACAATATAAAAATGCAAGCAATGTGTTTATTTCTAATTTGTTAAGATTTCCACAGTTCTTTTTGCAGATGGATTCAACTTTCCTCAGCGTAGAGGCTTTAGACAGTACTTTCTGTGTTGTAACAGTGGCTGCCTTAATTTCATTTTCAAAACTGTAACTGGTCTTCCTAGAAAAGTCCACCAGACAGGCTTTGAAGTCCTGGGCAGGTGTCTAGGTCTTTATATTCCTACATGAATACGTTCCCTGCCCACAGTAAATGCTTTGCCGTACGTTGGGTTTTTGAATGTTAGATGCCAGAATGGCCTCAACAATTGCAAAGCAAATGCTTTGCACATTCCTCTGGGATGTCTAGACATGAGCATAGGATATACAGATGTGATTTGTGTGACTCATCTAAGTGTCGTGGTTTTATCAGTCCTTTTTTACCTTTGTGGAGGCCAGCAATGAGGACCAAGGCTTTTTATTGAAGTCTGTATTCTGGAGATGAGAAACAAAAGAGATCTGGCTTGCCACTCTTCTCTTCCTTGGATCCACAAGTGACTGGTTTCTCCTTTTGCCTTTCCTTGAATATCTACTGCTGGACTACGCAGTCTTCATCTTTCTCTCTCTTCAAATACTAGCAACGGTTGGAGGGTTATTTTTACGTTTTGCTATCAGTCGCTTTCTCAAGGACCTGCAGTAGCAGTTTCTGGAGCTGAGACAACAGGTCCTTCATCGGGCCACAGATGATCGGTGTGCCTGGTCTGACACCATCTGTCCATGGGGTCTAATGGATAGCTGCTGTGAAACCACAGCAATAGTCTGGCTCTTTGGTGTGTCTTAAAAAGGTTTTCACTACAAAGAAAGCGTCATTAAATGGTCACAGGTAGACAGCTGATGAGCCCCAGGACATGATGAGCTAGGCTGTGTTGTGATGGGTATCTCCAATGCAGGAATCCCACTGAACGAGCTAGTACAAAGCTGCAAGTTCATTCCTGTGCAATCCTATCCTGACGTGGTAAACATCTAGCAGGCGGCAGTGAATGTCTCCTCGATGGCATCTGCTGCCTGAGCCATGCTGTTCTCTGGCAATAGCCATGCCATTGCAGAGCCCTGTCGCCATGCAGACTGGTCTGCCTGGGAAGCGCTGGCACCGTGAGGCAGTAGTGATGCTTCAGGGAGCTCAGTGAAGGGTTCCACACGGTGCTGTGTCAATGAATCAGTTTGTTTAATGTCAGCTTGAGTAACCCTAATGTGACACTCTTTTGTGCAGTGTTCATTATTATTACTACTTTATTATTGTCTTCTGAGCCAGTTAAAGTGGTATGGCTAAACTGAAGGAAGACGTGCTCAGTTAACTGGGTTTTGGAGGTGTAACAGCACTGCTATGGGACCTGTATGCTGCAAGGACTGGAAGAAGCCCCAGAGAAGTCAGAAGGACATGGAAATAGAAAGATAAAGCTCATGTACCCTGAAGCTACTGGGCATGTAGTAGCAGTGCCCTGTAATCTGTCCTTGTCAAGACGCTGCTTGTCAGCATACTGTTGAGCCACCAGGTGCAACGTGGATGTGATGAGGAAGTAGTGTTGGGGCAGTTCCTTAGGAGGAAAGACCTGTCTGTCCTCCTTGATTTCTGGCTATCGGTTTGCTTGTTAGTCATGAGGTGTAGTATCTTAACTCACTGGGTGGTAAACACACTGCACGGATTTGTAATGTAGGAATCTTATATAGCCATCTCGGTGTGCAAGCCTTGCTAGTTGATTTTACGTGGTTAAACAACGGTCAGTTTTTTCACTTGTACAGTCCAATTTGAGAGTTAGAGAACATCATTTGTGTGCTCCAATCTCTTAATGTTTGTCTCCAGAATTCACTGAGAAAATACAGTGTTAAGTACTGAGACCAGAGCACTAGAGCCCTTCTACACTTGTTCCTCCTCGTTGTTGGCGTGGGCCGCAATGCCCCTTTGCCCATCACTCCCTGCCATGGATGTATACGAGCAGATGAGAGCACCACTCAGGAGCTGTAGTCCATTCTGTCCCCAACACACAGCTAATGTCCCATCCTCTGCATTTCTCTAGCTTCTTCACTCAAAACTGAGACAGTTAGTTATAAGAATTCAAAATACCAAGTCCATCCCTGTGAAGCTAGGTGATTCATTTTTGCGAAGGTTGCAGGTTGCCTGTGTGGGGCTTTTTGGTGAACACAAGTATAGTCAAATGCCTTTGGGGAAACTGTGATTCACTAATTTACTTCAGTGATGTGAATGTGATAAGTGGGTAGGGAACTTGTGACGTTTTGAAGGAGGAAGAGCCGAGGAAGTTGCTGTTGCTGCCTATTACTGGATCACTGCAAGCAGGCAGTTCTTCCGATGGCATGATTGCATGTGTGCTACTGGTAATACTGTTTCAGGACCTAACGAGATTGTTTTTATTAGCCCAAGCATGAACCCCTTGCCATCTTCTGTGACCTCATGGGTGTGGAGTATGAAGAGATGTCCCACTGGCTTTGCCATAGGAAGCTCGCAACTGCCACTGAAACCTACATCAAGCCAATTTCTAAACTTCATGCCATCAATGCCAGAGATGCCCTTGCCAAACATATCTATGCTAATCTCTTTAACTGGATTGTAGATCATGTGAACAAAGCCCTTCATGCTACTGTAAAACAGCATTCTTTCATTGGAGTGTTGGACATTTATGGGTGAGTCTTTTTGTCAGAGATATGCCACCTCTTACGTAATTATCTTACTGCAAAGCATCTTTGTCTTTATCATGTAGCGCTGCATGGATTACACAAAAAAATCCCCAAGCCCTTAGCAGCAGCTTATTACAGCTGAAGGAAGTAGGTGTTTAGTTTTGACATGCTATCTAAGATCTTTGTCTTGGCTTTCAGGTTTGACATTTATAGTGGGATTTCAGATTTTTGCTGTTGGTGGTTCCTGTATGTATCGCATTGGGGAAAGCTATAAGGGAATTGTCATCTCGTGGTTCCTCCAGGGTGGTACTTCTAGAGAGGTCAAAGATAACTAACATGCTGTCCATGAACATCAGTCCCTTCCCTGTGTTCCTCATCCCTGCCTAAAGAGGGAGCATTGCTGAATTGCCCGTGTACTGCAATTTGCCATTTCCCTGTGTGCTTCATTGCTTGATTGTGGTTGTTTGTACCTGGAATAATGCAATTAATTTGACTGGAGGGAGGAAATTTAAAATTATGGGGTCATTTAATCTGTTTTTTTCACTGTGCTAGTAATTTTGAGTATCTGCATATTTTAGATTTGAGACATTCGAAATCAACAGCTTTGAACAATTCTGTATCAACTATGCCAACGAAAAACTGCAGCAGCAGTTCAATATGGTAAGTAGGAAAAGACTGGCATTTCCTCTTCCCTTTCCCCTCGCCCAAGTCCGTTCTGCTAATTGGGTCCCCAGTGGTTACAATGAATTCCTTCAGTCTATTAACCAGCTGTCCTGGCCGTGGGCTTTGGAGGATGGGGAAAGATCGACTATCTCCTAGAAATAGATTTTATGACTAACTGCTGCTCTGGGACTATTTGAAATTCCTATCACAGTAACAATTATAAGACAGAAGCAGTGCTTGGCAATTAAGACCCCGAGATTGCCTGTCAATGAGAGCACCGTGTGGACGAAGTTGGAGTTAGCTGCATGTCCATAACCTCCGGCAAGAGCCTGTGCAGGGGCAGCAGAGAGCAGGGCTTCGCTGCTGGAAATCTGCCACTCGCACTTCCTCCTGGTGTCATTTTTTGCATCCTCAAGTTGATGACTGACGTGTGGCAAGAGGCACCTCCTCCAGAGAGATCACGATTCCCTCTCTCTCCTCAGCCTTAGTGACGTTTGTAATTATATATCTTACCTGCATAATGATGAGGCGAGTTATTTATGCCAGGTCTGTTGCTAGGCTGTGCTGCAGTACGGGAATAGCTTTGAACTCTCTTCAGGAGCTTACCTCCGTGGCACTGTGTGCTCGCAGGAACGGATCCCCCTGCGCCGTTGTTCATCCCGGTGGCAGGGATGGGTGTCGAGGAGTCAGCCGGGTGCTAGAGCGGAGGCTGGGCTTTCCAGCCCCGGTGTGCCCTCTCTGTGCTGGCAGTGCCATGGCTGGCTTCAGCTCCATAAGTGGGATGTCGTAACTACTAAGCGCAAGGTATCTTGGAGTTTTCTCAGCTCTGCAGCAAAAATCTAGTTGCTGTAAGAATTGTAAGGGTTCGCTTCCTTAGTAGCGATCACCATCCCCGTGTTCCCTTCCCTCTCGCGCTGTTGCTGTAAGCACTCCTCTCAGGAAGGACAGGGCAACAGGGGCTTTTGCGCTGATGGCCCGCCAAGCTACCAAACCTGGCGCTGGTGGACACGGACCCATTGGGCTGCCATGCAGGTACACGCATGCAGGTGGAAGTTGTTTTAAATTAAAGGCCTATGTCTGTGGTGGCAGCCAGCAAGCCTTTGCATGCCAGCAGGGACAGCCGGAGCCTGGCCAAGGGCAGGCTGCTGGGGGACTGCCTGGCCTCCACTCGCATCTCCACAGCCCACCCGGCCTTCCCAGCCAGCCTGCCCCTGCCTGGCCACCCACAGCCCCCAAGGAAAATGAGGTCTGAATCACAGAATCACAGAATGGTAGGGATTGGAAGGGACCTCTGGAGTTCACCTAGTCCAATGCCCCTGCCAAAGCAAGTTCACCTAGAGCAGGTTGCACAGGATGGCGTCCCAGCGGGTTTGGAATGTCTCCACAGAAGGAGACTCCATAGCCTCTCTGGGCAGCCTGTTCCAGTGCTCTGGCGCCCTCAAAGTAAAGAAGTTCCTCCTCATGTTGACACAGAATGTCCTGTGTTCTAGTGTGTGCCCATTGCCCCTTGTCCTGTCGCTGGGCACCACTGAAAAGAGTCTGGCCCCATCCTCTTGACGCCCGCCCTTTAGACATTGATAAGCATGGATGAGATCCCCTCTCAGTCTTCTCTTCTCCAGCCTAAACAGAGCCAGGTCTCTCAGCCTTCCCTCATAAGAGAGGTGCTCCAGTCCCCTGGTCATCTTCATAGCCCTCCGCTGGACTGTCTCCAGTAGTTCCTTGTCTTTCTTGAACTGGGGAGCCCAGAACTGGACACAGTACTCCAGATGTGGAAGACATCTGGAGTACATGTCTGAAGACATTTTTCACCATGTAATTGCTAATTCCTTTACAGTGGAGAAATATTTTCTTTCGGGACACAGGTTGGATAATAATGGTCACCAATAAAACGCTACCATTGGCTCTCCTGTCAGGAATTAACTCGACGTGTAATGCAGCCGTTAAGTGGCGGGGTGGGAATGGCTCCCGCGGGCACCGTTAAGGAGCGCTGCTTTGGGAAGGATGGCGTTAAGCTAATGAAATAAAAAGGGATAAACCACTTTGTCAGGGTAGTTTGCTGCTGCCTGGCAGACGCGTGGCAGAGAGCTGTGGGGCGTTTGTGGGCTTCTACTCAGAGCTGAGGCCAACCCAGGGGTTTGTGGTGGTCCCCCAACCCTTGCTGCTCGTTAGGGATGCGCTGGGTTCTGTGCTCCCTGCCAGCCCCGTTAGTGGGCATTAAAATTTAAATGGGAGATAAAACATCATTTAAAATAACTGGAGTCAGCAGTCTTTGTTTTTAGAAAGAGTGCTTGTGCTATTAAGACCACAGTTTGCCTGTTTAGTATCTTACTGTCTTTTTTTTCCTGAAGTTTTATTTCATCTCCTATGCACATTTCATTAAAGCTATGCAGGTTTTTTGTGGTAATATTTTTGAATAAATATGCAACCACATTGTTATTGATCTTTGTGCCAGATTAATCTTCCACAAAATTTTGCTTCAAAGATTTCTTGTGCTAATACTCCTAGAGGCATTCTTGCAGGTTTTTGCTGAAGAGTATATTTTAATGCAATACGTCATCTTAGAAAAAAAATCAGCAGCTGTTTAAGAGACAACGGAGCGCTGTTCTTTTACAAGGAAACACAAAAGTATTTATAGTGAAATTTTACTTGAAATAGAGCAGTATTCGTAACTTCAACATCATAAATGCATGGCATATCCCACTTTATAAGTTGCTGTTGCTGCACTTGAGGCTTTTTCTGGGTTTTGTGTCGATCTTTTTTTATAAGAGAAAAGAGCTTATAGGAATCGTGGGACAATATAGTAAAAAGATAGGAAAAAATAGACCTTACTTGCAGAGAATATGGATGAGCACTGTAATTTAGTCTGTTGTTTTTAGGCCAGGAAAAAAGATTATTTTATTTTTCATACACTTACTTGTTAAAGAGTTTATTCAGTTGAACCCGTGTGTCACTTGACAGCTTGGATTAATGTGCCAAGATGAATTCAAGTGAGAGTTCAATGTATTTATTCTGCATTTTATTTCACAGAAAACTGTTTTCTTTTTGCCCTGTAGCATGTCTTTAAGCTGGAACAAGAAGAATATATGAAGGAACAAATACCATGGACCTTGATTGATTTCTACGACAATCAGCCGTGCATCAACCTCATAGAGGCCAAAATGGGAATTCTGGATCTGTTGGATGAGGAGTGCAAGGTGTGTGTTCAAGGGCTTTCCTAGAGAAAGAGGTCATCAGCTGTCCCGCTTCTGGGGCCTCACAGGGAAAAGTCATCTGCGTACAGCCATCATTTTGACACTCTGCTGTTGAAAGGATTTGGAGAACCTACAAAGAGAATTGGCAATTACAGGAGGAGAAAAAATGGTTTTAGTCATGCTCTTTTTCCCCCTCCTCTCCATCATGTGTCTGTATCTGCTTCTGGGTCTCTGATCAACTTTTCTTTCGACTCTGGCAACTTTCTCTTTCCTGGGTGCAGCATGTGCGGTCTTTGGTCCTGTCAGATTTCTCCAAATTGCGTCTCGCTTGGTGTCTCACCTTTTGTCTTTTATCTTAGTTTAATTTATGCCAAGCCATGTACGGGGTATGGCATGTGGGGTCGACTTCAGTGGAAACCTGGCTTGGGGTTCTTGTGTAGCACAAAGCATCACAAGCAATCTCTAATGGTGGTGGATGAGTTCTGACCTGCTGAGATGCTGCTTGGTCAGATACCTCTTGGATCCCCGCTTTCAGGTGTGTGACACTGGAGGTGTTATTTGCGTGGTGTGTGTCACATAGCAGCTACACCTGCTTGCTGGCCATGCTTATGGCAGTGCTGGAAATCCAAGGCATTGGAGTTTGAAAGCAAACCGCAAAGTGTTGTCCCCCATCGTCTTAGTTTCTTTTGCTACTGAAAAGTTCTCAAGACATTTTAAATGGCTCTGTATTCTCTTCTGTAGATGCCAAAAGGCTCGGATGACACTTGGGCCCAAAAACTATACAACACTCATTTGAATAAATGTGCCCTCTTTGAAAAACCACGTTTGTCAAATAAGGCTTTTATCATCAAGCACTTTGCTGACAAGGTAAGGACTTCTCCTCCGGTACATTTGCCGTGACTGATGTTGCTGAGCATGTGCTTGGAAGGGATTGCTGGGGTGGGTGGCTGTCACAGGCAGCAACCAGGCAGCAGCACCTCTGGCTCTGCTCAGCTTCTTGCAAAATATGTGCCTGCCTGTACACCCGGCCGGGAGAAGAAAGTTGACCTGGCAGCTGTGTAGAGCCAGGAACACAAACAAGAGCTCCTGATTCCTGTCACATGCTGTAACCACTAACCATCCTTTTTCAAAACATGACAATATTTGCAATTCACAGCATAATTTTATCAATTCCAGTTATGCTGTAGAAATACACAAAATAGAAAATCATATATCTCACTGTAGTTTTAGCTAAACTGTTGTTTTAGCAACAACAAAACAATATTGGGTTTGCTGCCATCTTCCCTGTACTTGGCACTGGTGAGGCCCCACCTCGAATACTGTGTTCAGTTTTGGGCCCCTCACTACAAGAAAGACATTGAGGTGCTGGAGCGTGTCCAGAGAAGGGCAATGAAGCTGGTGAGGGGTCTGGAGCACAAGTCTCATGAGGAGCGGCTGAGGGAACTGGGGTTGTTTAGCCTGGAGAAAAGGAGGCTGAGGGGAGACCTTATCGCTCTCTACAGCTACCTGAAAGGAGGTTGTAGCCAGGTGGGGCTCCGTCTCTTCTCCCAAGTAACAGGCAACAGGACAAGAGGAAACAGCCTCAAGTTGCCCAAGGGAGGCTTAGGAAGGATATTAGGAACAATTTCTTCACCAAAAGGGTTATGAAGCATTGGAGCAGGCTGGCCAGGGAAGCGGTGGAATCACCATCCCTGGAGGTATTTAAAAGCCGGGTAGACGTGGTGCTGAGGAGGGACATGGTTTAGTGGTGGTTTTGGCAGTGTTAGGTTGATGGTTGGACTTGATCTTAAAGGTCCCTTCCAACCTAGACGATTCTCATACCTTTCTAATACCTTAACGTGCAAAGAGGAAAGAGGGTAACACACCCTTCTCATCGCTGGAGCAGTAAGTGCTGCTCCCACCTTCACCTCTGCTGGTCACTGAACGGCTATTTCTAGGAGGCCGGATAAGGGGTATCTCAGCAGAGCGCATGCGTTCTTTAGCTCCCATCGTCACACTGAGCAACTCCTCGGCTTAAAATAAAATTAAAAAATTTAAAATCATTTTAAGGTAATTGTCCTGTTAAACAAATATTGTCAGAATATTGTCAGCTTTGTTGAAAAAAGTTTGGAGAAGCTCTGGGATTCCTGTCAGCAGGCCTGTACCTGCTGACATGGGGGGTTGGAGGCCTTTATTTGCCTCCACTTGATTTCTTCCAGGTTCTTGAAACTATGTGTAGAAGAGGGGTCCTGTTCTTGTTGCGTCTAGTGTTACCTTAATGGAAGCAGCAAGAACATCTCTGTAACTGTTCAGATTCGTGAGTTCTGTTTTATTTGGTGGATGAGAGAACAAGAAGAATTTAATTAATATTTCATATACTGCTCATTAAGGCTAAACTTTGATATTTGAAAACAAGGCTTTCCTATGCCCAGTCTGAGCAGTGAGAGAGCCAAGGAAAGCTAAAAGTAGCTCTAAGCAGGTATTGGCAAAGCTCTAAGCTCAGATGGGCTGTCTGTGCCAAGCATTTTATGTTTTCGTGGGTGCTTACGTGGATGCATACGGACATCTTGAAGGCAGAAAGAAAGCTGTAGCTGGCAGGTTAGTAACCTGTGCCTTGACGTTGTCTTCTGTGGGAGAAGGCAGAGATTCTGCTGCCCTCTTGTGGCATTGTCCTCCGCAGTAAGAACATTCCTGGTACCCGAGGGGGTGTTCAGAGTGGGCTTTCAGCTGCGGGCAGACCAGGGGCGCATCCTCTGCCTTCTTCCCCACTAGGAATTTTTTGAACTGTTTTGCAGCTCAGAGTATGGTGTCGTCGTGTAAGTGCCGATAAACGGCTGTACTGAAAGAGGGGCCGCCGATGGCTTTCAGTCTGTCTGCTCTGAAAGAATAACATGGCTATAAGGGTCTGCTCTTGTATTTTGTAGTCTGCAATTCTGCTGGTACAAGATTGTAGAGTTAGGGTGAGACACTTCGTGGGAGTTAGCATACTTATGTTAATTAATATAAAATGTTAAGGCGTAGACTTAGACAAAAACTTGACAATAGTTTTTGGGTTTTGTTCAGTGTTGAATTAGGACAGTGGAATAAATGCTAGGTTTTCATCTGATGCTCTGGCTGTTCTTTGGTCCGGGACACTCCGTGGCCCTGTGGTAGAGGATTGTTATGTATCGTTACACAATTCAGACTTTTTATTGCTTCTGGTAAAAATAGTCTTTCTGAGTACAAATGAGACATTTGCATAATAAGCTGCAGGCAGATCTACTTATTGCCTCTCAGCTAATGAGATGAGGTACTTTGTTCTCAGTTGTATCTGGATTTCACAGTTTTGCACCCCTGATAACTTCAGTGAAGGAGATGCTCAACATGCATTTTGGTTCTTCACCTTTACGGTAACCATTCAATCGTGCTGTCTTACCACAAGCATCTCTCAGCAGTGAAATATATCTGGTATAATACCATGACAGTATTCATCTCTATACGTTTTAATGTTTTACGTTTTACTGGAAAGCACTCTGAGGAAAATCTGTATTTAACAAAGATGCACTTGGGAGCTGATATTTTCAACATCCACAAGAATTATCTGTTTTAAATGTGAATGTTACAGCAGGTGAATTCTATGCAAAATATTCTTATTAAATACTTTTAATACTTTTTTGTAAAATGATGGTTTTCAGGTGGAGTATCAATGTGAAGGCTTTTTGGAAAAGAATAAAGACACAGTTTATGAAGAACAAATTAAGGTCCTAAAATCAAGTAAGGTTAGTATAAGGATTTTTTTTTCTTCTTCTTTTGCAGTTAGGAATCCTTGAATTAACGGTCATATAAAATTTCGTATAAACCTAGGAAATATTTCTCCCTTAGTATCAGATCAACTGAAATTGAACATAGCTTGTGTTTTACTTGGCTATCTGTATGAATTTAGAAAGTCCTGTAGCCTAATTTTGTTCCATGTAAGATCAGTCTATATTTAGCCACTGATTTCACTCTTTGGGGGGTTTTTTGGTTTGGTTTTTTTTTTTTTCTGTTCACAAAACTTTGCTATATTTTCTGTAAAGGCATCAAGGACTTCCAATATACTATAGCAGTATAAGAAGGCTTAACAGTTAAGCCCTTAATTTTGTAACCTGAAATCAGTAGCTCCTTGTTTATGGCCTGACAATTGAGCAGATAATTTCTGGAGGAGAGACAAGTTCTGTTCCAGAAGCAAAATGAGAGAGGAATGAAATATATAAGACCCTAAGGACACAAACCAGAATTTACGGAGTCTTGCCATCTTGATAACTATGAAAGAAAAATAATGTCTGAATTGAAAAATACCACGTGAAGGAATGTTATAGAACAGGCCTTCAGTGGCGTTGTCTGCTTTTTTAATGGCAAAAATGCTAGTTGTGCTCTTCTGAAATGTAAAGGCAATTAACTTGACATTGCACTGTGATGGCTGTTGGGAATTTGCTAGCTCTAATGGCCCAGGAAGCTGGGTATCAAGGACAGGCTATTTAAAATTATGCTATTCTATCAGGAAAACCAGTATTTTTCTCTTCTGTTTCTATTCTGAGCAGATATATGAAGCTAAATGATTAAAACATGTAGTATAATGAAAAACCACAGCAGACTCTCTACTGAGAGAAGCGTTGAAGTGGTTTGAGTGAAGTCAGTTGCTGTGTGTGTGGGAGGCAGGCAGTGTCCTCGGGGAGCTGGCAGGGACAGAGGGTGGCAGTGTGCTGTGCAGGGCGGAGGGGCAGGGCTGCTCCGAGGGATGTAGTCCAGTGAGTAGGGGACGACGGGGACGTAGCTGCCATAAAAGCATGACAGCAGCTCGGGCAGGCTCAGTAGGTTGAGTCAATTCAATCTAAACACGAAGAAGCAACGTGGGTTTCCCCAATGGTAAATTTTACCAAAACGAGTGTTTAATAAAAAACCAAAAACTTCAACTGTGAAGAAAATAGATTTTCAAAAGGGGAATGTTTCATTTTTATTTTTCAGCAGGCCCTCTTTATTACTAATTGTAGTGGGATTGCATCTCTGATTTCTATTTTTTTGTTGTTGTCGGTTTTCTGGGTTTGCTGTGCACGTTCAACAGAAGGTAATTCTAAATTGAATGCATCATCTGTCATCCTGCCCATGCCCGGTCTCACATACAGCTCGAATGCTTCTTTGCTGTCCAAAGTGCATGACACACACTGCTCGTGGCAGGCACTGTAGTGTTTAGCTATTTATTTTGGTCTTCTCCGTAAATCCACCCACAGGACCTCTTTGAACTAGTTCAGTTTCCATGCATGTGTCATGAAAGCAATACAACAGTCCTCAGCTTTTATGCTTGCTACTGGCATCTTGTTAAAATCTTCTGTTGTGGCTCTGTATTGAAAGAAATGATCTGTAAGATTGTTAGCAGCATGTCTGTTGTCTGGAAAAATTACAGGGCAAAAATGCTTCCTTGCTTGTTTTCTATGATGTGCATTATCTGCCCTTTGATCAGTGTTTTCCTGCTCTTTGAACACTCCTAGTGTTCTGTGAAACCAAGAATATTGATAAGATACTAAAAACCAAAACCAAACGAAAACATGAATGTCCCCACAGTGTGGATCATCTCAGCAGTGCTCTCCTGTTGTTGACCTCCACTGCAGAAGGCCATACACTTTCCTTCTGCATGCCGTAACTGAGGCAGTGTCTGTGAAAATGGCGCCTTTGAAATGCACTTGCTCAGTTTTACAGGCAGATTTTCCCAGGGTTGGAAAAAGGGAATGAGACTTACCTACTGATAGCTTAGAAGAGCTCATCCATCTGCAATCCAGACACTGGGGACCCCCTTCCCACCCCTGGTGTGTGAGAGCATCAGGAGTTTCAGACAAAGCATATTGCATTCAAGTAAGTTTCTGTACGGGATGGAAAGACTTGGCTCTGGAGCTCGGATGCCTGTGCATACCGACTCACTCCATCTGACCGCGGGCAGCTGAGTGAGGTGGTGGTGGCCCAGTCATCCTGAACTCTTTGTCGAGTCAGTGGAAGCAGACGGGCTAAATCACCCTCTGGAAATGTCATTCTTCCACCAGCCACAGAGGTAATCTAAGGTGATTGTGCTCCTAATCCAGCAGACTCCGGTGAGATAAAGATAAACTGTGAAACTCCTCTTTTAGTTCAGGAATTTAGGATACCTTCGTAGCATTCATAGTCATTGTATTATGCTGGAGTGCTGTGCTGGATGCTACTGAGGAACGTTTGATGCCTTCTGCTAGCCCATCTGGCACAACCACGGAGCACAAGTACCATTTTGTTGCGCAGCATGTTTCATTGGATATCCTGCATGCTCACCAAGTTTTATAAGGCAAAACCAATTTTTTCATTTTTTAGGTTGTACTTAGCCCAAGCACTTTCTAGTACTGAAAATTGAATGCTCCTGTCTCTTGGGAGAACATGCACAGATGCTAGATAAAAGATTATTCATTGACAGGTAGAGAAGTTCAGATTTTCTTACTCTTGTAATGCTTCTGAAGTGCTCTAGTAGTCAGCAGAAAGACCTGGTGGTGTTATTTTTAGTTAGAACTTACTTCAAGCAGCTGTTACATATGGGTGTATTTTTGTAGCCATTAGACAAAGGGAACCAGAAGCCCTGGGTGATAACTGGAAAGATATTTCAGTTTTTTCCTCCAGTCCCACTGGCCTGAGAGTAGATCTTCAGTCAGATAAATTTGGCTAGTGGCTTTTTTTGGTTGACAATTCCTCTTTTAAGTTGATTATTTCAATTTGGAGTGATAAAGCAGGAATATTCTTTGTTGCCTGCTGGGTTATTCAGTATCCCAGATATTTCTCAACCACTGAGGAGTCTGATGCACCACTGCAATATGAGAGGACCTTGTTGCTTCCTTCGTAGATGAAAGCAGCCATATATAATTTCAGTTGGTACTTATGAAACTGCTGTCAGTATCTAACAGTTTCACATGGAAGCTATTGCTGGCTCTATGAAAAAAAAAAAAATCAAATCAGAATTTTATCTTCAGAAGGAGACTCACTGATCAAACCCACAAAATTTTTAGTATTAAATCATGGCCCACTCACTATACTACTAGCTTGAATGCTTTTTTGCATTTGTCCTCATGTGGAGTTAAAAAAACCCAACCCCACCCTTACAAAAACTGAGGCTGGATTCTAACTATCTTAAACAAACGTGAGCAATCACTTGCTGGATTCTTACCCTCTGTATTTTTTCTGCTGTTACACCAGTTTAAGCTGCTACCAGAGTTATTCCAGGATGAGGAGAAGGTCCTCAGTCCCACGTCAGCAGCCCCTTCAGGGCGCGTGCCTTTGTCTCGAACAGCTGTAAAACCAGCCAAGGCCAGGCCAGGTCAAGCCAGCAAGGAGCATAAGAAAACTGTGGGACATCAGGTGAGTTTGAAGATGCAGCTCTATTAAATAATCTCTCCCTCCCGCTGTCTCATAGGTCTCAGGGTGTGCTGGTGCTTCTTGGGATCCCTTGTGATTTTGAGACAGGTGCAGCTGATTATGACTTACAGTTTGGAGCAAAAATACCCTAATTACTAAGACATTTTGGGCCACAGATTCAGGGAGCTCCATTCTTATTGTGGTGCCAAAACCAAAACTTGTGTTTTTCAAAGCAGATTTAACATACTGGATGCTGAGAAGCTTTGAGAATCTTATACTGAGTCGTTTTGATCGTGTGCCACGTTATTTGACTCAAATCAAAAGCAGGAGTTCAGTCCCTAGAAAACTTGGTTCCAGTTATCAATGGGCTAAACATAAAACGTCCACGTGTATGTGCCAGAATTAAAAGTATGCAGATCAGTATGGCTGGAGAACTCACTTCTTCTTTGTTACTTTCCACTCAGTAGTTTTAACAGGTGTTTTCTCAAGATGGTTAAGTCCCCAGTCTGTGCTTTATATATGACAGATTTTCCCTCGGACTATACATAGGAGCCAAAGGGAACTTTTCTGACAGTTTAGTATTCAGTTTTTATCTACTTGCCAGCGTGTACCACTTTGCTAGTGAGCAGTGGCATTCTTCTTTTGCCTGGGGCTTCCAGGAGGTCTATGTGGCTAGCTTTTTTCATGTTACTGTAGGACAGCCTGGACTATAAATTAGCTCTGAGAGAGCGTGAGTTGTTTGTATCAGGGTCCCCTGCCAGTTCTTGAAGATGAACCAGCCACATCTCTCGGGTGCTGGCAGTTCAGATAAAATCACCAAAAATGCCTGCACTTTGTCCGCTGCCTTGGATGGTTGTCGATCCCCTAACAAAGATGTTAGCACAGCATCTGTGCAGTGTCATGAGCTAGTCACGCTGCTAAGTGAGAATCGGGGAATTCTGAGAATGTTTGATGTGGATATTCATAATTTCTCTATAACCTTCCCCAAACAAGCTATGTCAGGCTATGGGTGGGAATAACAGTGATTATTCATGCTACTGTACAGAATGCTTGGCTGCTTGGCACGTGTTCATGGTATAGGCTACAAATTCCAATCTTCTGCAGTTCATTCAAGAGAACCGATGCCCACTTACCTTTTTAATTTGAACTTCATTTCTGATTTTGCAAACAGACAGTATCCTGAGGCTGGTAGAGGCCTAACAGTTTTGTTGTCACACTGAAGCTATGAGTTGAAGCATAAGGGGTACTCATACTACTCCTATCAGTCAACCATGTATATTAATTTAGAAATTTTAAAGAAAGCTAATAAAAAAGTGATTTTTATCATATTCTGTGTAAAAAATAGAGTTTGGCTTAGAATCATGACTTCAACAGAAGACGTGTTTTCATAGTTTTCTTTATCTATTAGGGTATTCTGTGGTTAGAAGGATATACTGCAGTACGTTAGGTGTTTGTGGTCCTGATACTTCTTTAAAAGTAAAGCTTCTAAAACTCTTGGCTATTGGACTTTCAAAGTTCTCTTCAGTAGGTCTGACATTGGGATCAGCGGAGCTGAAGAAATTGATACTTTTTTTTTTTGCCACTCTGTTGATGTAAAATTTGATTTAAAATTAAACGGCTATTTAGTAATATGCCATGAGGTTTAGTCATAAAGAGATGGATCAGACAAAGATTAGGGTAGATGAGATGGTCAAAAGCCAAAAATAACTCTGTCTATCCCATGTTTTTGTAATTTATCACATGCTGATATGGGAGCTTTACTCCTTTAAAGCCTAACATTTAGAAGTCTCACTGTAACATAATTCACCCAGAGATGGTATCTGAAACTAAGATCTATTGCCATAACAAAAACAAGCTGGTGTTTGTTACTGAAAGCCCTACTACAAATAAGCAAATACCCCTAAATCTGCTTCCTGAGGTTATCTCAAACATGACTGAGCTTAGTGAGGCTATTCCCTGATATTTTTCCCATTTTCTCTTTCACAAAGTTTCGAAACTCTCTTCATCTGCTGATGGAAACCCTGAACGCTACAACTCCACACTATGTGCGCTGTATTAAGCCTAACGACTTCAAGTTTCCGTTCACGTAAGCTGGTTCATGTATGATTCGTATGGCCTGGGCGTGGGGGGGCAATTGCCCGAGTCCTCGAAGGACTGAGGTTCTGCTAAACCTTGTTCACTCAGGGGTGAAGTGGTGTGTCTCCCTTCTCTTGCTGGGGACTCACTGTGCATGTGTACGTGTACTTATAGCAGGAGATGTTTTGGGATGAATAGAGGGAGAAATACTTCCTGCTCATTTTTTTTGTTGTTGTTTTAAGTGTGACTGGCAGTTTGCACTCCTTGAGTTCATTTGGCATTTGCTGGAGTTTGCTTTTGCAGATTCCAACGTCTTATTCCTTACCTTTTTTTCATGCATTGAACTTGCTTAGAGCTTTTCTCAAAAGTCTGCTGAAAGTCCGGGCACACAAAGGCTCCCATGGCTGTTGGGCAGGCCAGCGGGAAGCAAGACAGGACGAGCAGCTTGCCATAGCCGACAGGCTTGGGCAATTCCCCAGGCAGGCTGTCCTCTGTTACCGCTGAGGTGCAGAAGCACTACCTGGACTTGTTAACCACCCACCACATCCTACCTCTGCTCCCCCTCGGTGCCACTCCTGTCCTGAGCGTGCGCAGGGCCAGAGGTCCCATGTAATGCAAAACTAGCCCCACACCCACAGGCTCTTTTTATTCCTATGTAGATTTGATGAAAAGCGGGCAGTGCAGCAGCTGAGAGCTTGTGGTGTCCTGGAGACCATCCGAATCAGTGCAGCTGGCTTCCCCTCCAGGTGTGTTTGCCGCTTTTTAGATTGCTTCCAGCTGCAGTTCTTCTTTTTAAGAGAATTATTCATTGTTGCGACTGACACTGTCTCTGTTTTTGGGGCAGGTGGACGTACCAAGAGTTCTTCAGCCGTTACCGTGTTCTGATGAAGCAGAGAGATGTCCTTAGTGACCGAAAGCAGACGTGTAAAAATGTCCTGGAGAAGCTAATTCTGGTACTAGACTTAGTGCTAAGAGCATTTGGAATCTGAAGAAGTAAAGATCGCGTCCCTTAATGCCTCATAGCCACACTACTTCAGTACTTCTACAAAGTACCAAACCACCAATATTAGCGCAGGAACTGTAGAATTTCCCAGCATATCACAGGAAAGGAAGACAGTGATTTTAAGTGTGGGTGGGTTGAGAGTGAGCCTTACTTTGCTTAACAGCAAGATGTATCAACCACACCTTAAGTAAGGTATAGTTATCTGGAGGTTTTCTAATGCGGAGGTGTTTCTGTCTGTGTATGTGTTTGTGTCGTTCACACTGCTCCTCTCAGCTCCTGTGCTGAAGTCAACCTTTTTCACTCCTTTTGTCCTCGTGACGTTGTCTCCCTGCTTAGCACTGTGGCTGTCCTCATACCTCGGCAGTCTCTTGCTTTGCCTCCTACCTCCAGCTGCAGCCCTGCATTCCCAGGCTGTGCCATCCACACCACTGGCGTTGCACCTGAACTGATGTGTTTCCTGGGATTTCTTAAGGACCGATGAACAGTGGAGGGCAGGCAGGCTCCAAAGAGACAGCTCCAGCCAGTTCTCAGCAGAAGGTGGCTGACTGAGACTTACTCAGAAGCGTCAGTTAGGAAGAAAGAGACAAAGTTTACTGAAGATAGAAAAGCAAGAAAGCTTACCTTGCTGAAGTTGTAATGCCAGTGTTAGGATGTTTATGGGAACAAACAAATACTGTGCAGGCAGGCTGGGACTTGGCTTCTTAAATTCTGTGTCATTGGGTGGACTTAACTAAAATCTTTTGGTTTGTATGCATGTGTCTGTATTTATAGTGTTAACGTATAGTGTTAAATGTACCCTAAGCTGTAGGTCTTTGACTGCTGTTCCTTTTAACTTAACATCAAACAATCAACAACATTAATTTTTTTCAATGTACCTTTGTGTATTCTCAGTTTTTCCCTCCGGTGAGTACTACAGCCTATAGAGACAGAATATTATTGTCTTTCTGGTTTAGTGCTGAAATATTCAGCTGTATTTGAGTGGCAGCGAGAGGCTTTGTTCTGGCTTGGTCCTGATGGCAGGAAACGATTCGTACATGTTTGAAGCCCCAGCTGTTTTGTTTGTACTGTGTAATATGATTGAAGATGGACCGTTCAGAGGGGTCATCTACAATTTAAGAAGGAAATTGTACATGTGCATTCCCTGTATTGCTTTCATCCTCTGGGCCCCTTCATCACCTCCTGTAGCCTTCCACATCTCTTATAATCTTTGTGGCATTGTTGTCTAAGCAAAAATCTCAGATTACTCTTTTAGGCCATGCTAGTGGCCTTATTGTATTAATTTGTTAACAGAATCATACAGAGAAAATACTCTGCTCCCCTACTTAATTTAAGTCTAGGTTTACTTGAAATATTACACAGATAATTTTGCCTCTTTGCTAACTGTACTTTCATTTAGCCCTTCATACCTTTTTTTCTAATCCACTAACATTTAATACTCTAACTGATCCTCTTTTTACCTCTGAAAATAGGACAAGGATAAGTACCAGTTTGGTAAGACAAAAATATTTTTCCGGGCTGGTCAAGTAGCCTATCTGGAAAAAATAAGGGCAGATAAGTTGAGAGCTGCCTGTATCCGCATCCAAAAGACGATCCGAGGCTGGCTGATGCGAAAGAAGTACGTGCGTATGAGGAAGGCTGCCATCACCATTCAGAGATATGTCAGAGGGTACCAAGCACGATGGTAAGCAATGCTCGTGGGAAAACCCACACTAGCCTCAATTCAGATCCCTTTAAGTAGGACATTTAAATGTGATACATTTGTTTTCTCCTTCCTGTACCAGCTGAGAGGAAACGATTTTCCAGGGAAATGAAGGAAACTGAATATAATGAGTGTGTCTGTCCTGCCTGTTTTTGACCTTCCTGGGAGGACAGTAGCACCCTGGCTGCATGATGCTTAGAACACTATGTCGTTAGTGGGAGCAGAGTACAAGTAATACTAGGAGATATGTTGCAGGTGAGGTAAAGCAATAATTGCCCAGTTTCCATGTGCTCTCCCAGCTGGGTCTGTCTGTCCTGCTGGAGAAGCCGTTCCTCATCCAGGATGCAGCTGTGAAGGGAGATCCATCAGTTAGAATCATTTTTTTTGGATCGACTTCTGAGGGATGGCCATGGATGGGCCAGAGGAAAGGGTAGGAGTACAGGCGTTACTGTTCAAAGACGAGGTGGTTATGAAGGCTGTAAGAATCAACCTTTGGGAAGAAGCTTATGTGAAGATGCTTTGTAATTGTCCTGCTGAGAGGGCCAAGAACAAGCAAACATTTTCTACAGGTTGAGGTTAGGAGAGGAGACCTGGAAGGCGGCAGCATCCAAATAGCTTTAAACCTGAAGAAAAGGTGATGAGAAATTAAGCTGAGTTCATCTTGTCGGTTCTACAGCACAGTTCTCAGAGGAGGTGAAAACATTTCCCCATAAAACCTTGCAAGGTTACTGTTAATTTGTCATTCTGTTGTACAGCCGTACAGTAGAACAGCAAGTAAATATGCTGTATCACTGGCAACATGAAGAAGAAACTAAACTAGAAAATGTAGCTCTTGAGAAAGAGGGTAAAATTATAGGATGTAAAAAAAATAGTATTCAAGCACTGGAAAATAATTCCAGGTATTATTTATAATCTTTTTCTTGCTTAGCTATGCCAAGTTCCTGCGGAGAACACGGGCTGCCATCACTATTCAGAAGTTCCAGCGCATGTATGTGGTCCACAAAAGATACCAATGCATGCGAACTGCTACTATTGCTCTTCAGGCTCTCTTAAGAGGTTACATGGCCAGGAACAAGTATCAAATGGTAAGAAATCATAAAGTTTTACTTCTTCACTCTAGCTTTATTTCCACATACTTTCAGGACAAAGCTGCTCTGTAGTGTCCCCTCCGGAATCTGAAATGTTCATGTGCATGCTGTTACACATAATGCACAAACAAAATATCACAGCTTGGATTGAAGGGCAACACCTGGAAATTAGAAAGATCTGATACTGCAGTCAATGAACTTGTCATTTTAGAGATACTCACATTGTCATCTAATGTGGATGTACCTAGACCTTCAGTGCAGTCAGTGGAGAATCTAACAGGGATTTTTAGCATTTCTCTTCAGAACACTTTTTCATTTGTTATATAGAATGTTGAGGCACTTAAATACTGCAAATGGCCTTGTGTGAATGTGCCTCCATGAGTCCAAGTCAGTATTGCTCACATCAATATGCATACACGGTGCACTACTATTCCTATTCCACCCCTAATTTCTGTGATTCTGAAATGGCTGACGGAATATACTGAAGGAGATTAATGTTAACAAAGAGATACCCACAAGAACAGGAGATTAAAACTTAAGCGTGGTTGGGGTTTTTTTGTTGTTTTTTTTTTTTTTTTAATGTATTGATGTCGGTTTTATTTTGGAGAGAAATTTATATAACCCTGTCCTAGTGATATTGATAATAGTTTCCTGATTATTCCTGATGAAAAATAAAAATTCAGTTGAGAAATTAGAATTTGCTCTTCAGTGGTTACAGAGCTGGAAGCCGAATTATGATTCAAATGGTTAGACTACAAAATGGCAACATGTTCCATAGCACTTTTGTCTACATGAATTTTTTTAACTAGGCTCTAAAATCAGCCTATATTTCATAGAATCATAGAATAGTTTGGGTTGGAAGGGACCTTTAAAAGTTGTCTAGTCCAACCTCCCCTGCAGTGAACAGGGACATCTTCCACTAGATCAGGTTGCTGAGAGCCCCATCCAACCTGACCTGGAATGTTCCAGGGATGGGGCATCGACCACCTCTCTGGGCAACCTGGGCCAGGGTTTCACCACCCTCGTCGTAAAAAATTCCTTGCTTCTACCTAGTCTAAATCGTCACACTTTTAATTTAAAGCTATTACTCCTTGTCCTATCGCAACAGGCCCTGCTAAAAAGTCTGTCACCATCTTTCCTGTAGCCCCCTTTACGCACTGAAACGGTGCAATAAGATCTCCCCATAGCTTTCTCTTCTCCAGGCTGAAGAACTCCAACTCTCTCAGCCTGTCCTCTAAGGAGAGGTGCTCCAGCCCTCTGATCATCTTCGTGGCCTCCTCTGGACATGCTCCAACAGGTCCATGTCCTTCTTATGTTGGGGGCTCCAGAGCTGGACACAGTACTACAGGTGGGGTCTCACCGGAGCAGAGTAGAGGGGCAGAATCCCCTTGCTCGACCTGCTGGCCATGCTGCTTTTGATGCAGCCCAGGATGTGGTTGGCTTTGTGGGCTGTGAGCACACATTGCTGGCTCAAGTCCAGCTTTTTATCCACCAACGCCCCCAAGTCCTCGGCAGGGCTGCTCTCAATCCCTTCATCCCCCAGCCTGCACTGATACCAGGGATTGCCCTGACCCAGGTGCAGGACCCTGCACTTTGCCTTGTTGAACCTTGTGAGGTTCACATGGGTCCATTTCTTGATCCTGTCCAGGTCCCTCTGCATGGCATCTTGTCCCTCAGGCACGTCAACTCCACCACTCAGCTTGGTGTCATCCACAGACTTGCTGAGGGTGCACTCAGTCCCTCTGTCTATGTCATTGATGAAGATATTAAACAGTTCTAGTCACAGTATGGACCCCTGAGGGACACCACGTGTCACTGATCTCCATGTGGACATTGAGCCGTTGACCACTACCCTCTGGATGCGACCATCCAACTAATTCCTCATCCACTGAACAGTACACCCATCAAATCCATGTCTCTCCAATTTGGAGAGCAGGATGTTGTGGGGACCATGTCAAAGGCCCTTTTCCATTGGTGTAGTCACTCCATCATAGGCCACTTTTGTCTACATGAATTGCTTTAACTAGGCTCAAACTGTTTTAATTAGGCCACTAGGTTGGTCAGGGAGGACTTGCCCTTGGTGAAGCCATGCTGGCTGTGTTGAATCACCTCCCTGTCCTCTGTGTGCCTCAGCATGGCTTCTAAGAGGATCTGTTCCATGATCTTCCCAGGCACAGGGGTGAGGCTGACAGGTCAGTAGTTCCCAGGGTCCTTCTTTCTACCCTTTTTAAAAATGGGTGCAATGTTTCCCTTTTTCCAGTCACCAGGGACTTCACCTGACTGCCATGACTTTTCAAGTATCACGGAGAGCGGCTTGGCAGCTACATCAGCCACTTCCCTCAGGACTCTGGGATGCATCTTGTCAGATCCCATAGACTTCTGTATGTTCAGGTTCCTCAGATGGTCATGAACCTGATCTTCTCTTACAGTGGGAGGGGCTTTGCTCCCCCAGTCCCTGCCTTGGGTCCATCCACTTGAGAGGTGTGGGGAGAGAGGTTGCCAATGAAGACTGAGGCAAAAAAGTTGTTGAGAACCTCAGCCTTCTCCTCGTCCGTTGTTACCAGTTTGCCAGTCTTGCTCATCAGGGGGGTTACACTTTCTTTGACCTTCCTTTTCTGGCTGACATACCTGTAGAATCCCTTCTTATTATGCGTTGTGTCACTTGCCAAGTTCAGCTCCAGCCGCACCTTGGCCTTCCTGACCCCCATCCCTACGCAACCGGGCAGTGTCCCTCTGTATTTCACTGAAAAATTAGCCAGGAGAGTTCTGTTTTTTTCTTAAGCAGGTAAATGTTGAAGGCATATAACCAAAAGCCAACTAGTGCTTATGTTGCATGTATTTCTCTTTTCTGTTTGAAGTTTCTGTATATTTTTCATGTGTATTAAAGTTGCCTACACAGTCACATGTCAATGTGTCTAAATTACAGCGTTCTAACATACACTAACCAGAAAGTTTGAAAATGGGTAATCCCTGATAAGAATCTCTAAGTAATAAGATCCCCATGCTTGACTCAGCTGTGTTTTTGTGCGGGTATCTACTTGCCTTTTTGTTGGAATTCTGAGTGTTTTCATTATAAACCTGTTTTATGTTGGGAGATTATGTAAGATATGTTTTTCACAGTGATCTGACAGATGTGACCAAGTGAGACGTGGGTCACAGCAATGTGTGGACCAAAAGCCATCCTTAGGAAACTGGGAGGTGATTGTGTATGCCTGAAGCGAGTTGCTTGAGCGGTACACACCACATCTGTCCTGTAGCGCAGAGTTTTAGAAACCTATTATATTCCCTCTTACTAGAGATGGCAGATTTCTGGAGGGGTGGTCGCACTTGCCTGGCAGGGCATATCCCTCTCGAGCAGTGGGTTGTTCACCACAGTAAAACATGAAGTTCTGACAAGTGCACCGGCAGCGTGCTGTGTATACGGTGTCCTTCTAAGGTGGAATTTTATTAAAGCTGAGATGCAGGGGTGGCCAGAGAGAGAAGCATAGGCTCTGCTTGCCACGGGAAGGTAAACACGGTTGTTCTGAGGTTCATGATGATTGCAAATGAGTGAAACCGAAAGGTTGCCCTGTGACAGCACACTTGGGCTGAGCCGTGACTCTGTAAGTAATATATGGTACACGTGTTGTTCGTTAGGATTGTGAAAGGTCTCTGTTGTTGTTGTTAGAAGGGAGGGCATGTGTTGCAGTCACATGACTAATTCAAGGAATTTAAAATGGTTGAATCATCTATTTCACACATCCTGGGGTAAGCTTCTGCCAGAGACATTGCGATGTGCTTCTCAGCCTGACAAGGAGTTTAGTTCCTCCACAGCTTTTATATAAGCTTTCCTGGGAAATACCTGGTAAATTAAGTAACTTTTCTGATACCCTCACCTTGTGCTGGAGTGGCCGGTTTCCTCACTGGATCGCATGGGGGTGAGAATTCACTGGCACATGAGGACCGTCCCTGCACGATGGAGGTATTTTATGGGACTTGTTGCTTTCAAACTTGAGGTGAACATGTTGTTGAAAGCTAGTTGTATTCGAGCTGTTCAGGCACCCGCGGGTGGGTAACCTGAAGGACTATTCCAGGAAACGTGTAAGAAGGAGGCAGGAATGCTAACTGCACGACACGCAGTCAGGACTTTGGCTTTTGACCTTGCTGTACTTTTGAGAGAGCTCTCTCCTTACCTCGGTGTGCTATTTAACCAGGTGCTGGTATTTCAAGTCTCATTTTTTCTGTGGAAATAAATGCTAAGGGAGAAAGTTTGTGTATCTTATAGTCTTGCCACTTTGTCAGTGAACCTTTTAAATTCATTGATCTGGAAATGCAACCCTTCTAACACATTTCAGTTCATTTGCTAAGAAGTATAAAAGAAAAGAAAATTGTTGTTACCCTACCAGTTTGTCTTATCAGCTTTGTGGCAAATCAGTGTAAGAATGTGAACTGCATATGATCTTTAAACTACCAAATCTGAGAAGTAACATAAAATCTTAAATAATTTTGTTCTTTAGAATAAACTGTTTAATTTGCAGAAGCTTTATTAAGTGAACTCTAAGATTCTCAGAGTCTGGAAGCATCGTGGGTTTGGGCAGGCTCTCTGAGCATAGCTCTGCTCTGCTGGAATTCAGGTTCTCCAGACCTGGGGGATCTCTGGTTGAATCAGTGGCTGAAGGATCCAAACCCAAGTACTAGACTCTTCCTACTGAAAGTCTGCTGCTAACTCACTGATGAAGGTTGCTGGCATTCTTGACTGGTTTTCGTTAAAAATTCTTTTTAAAAAAATATTATGAATTTTTTTTACAAAAAAGCTACGGTTGAAATTTCTACCATGAAATAAGTTAGAATTGTTACAATATAAAATTTCTGATTAGGATAAATGGAGATTTTTCCATGCTGGCAAGTCTAAGATATGTCCAAAAAAGGCAAGTCGCCCACCTTTGCCCCCTCCCCCCCCATACCAAAAAAGAAATGGAACACTGACTGGAACTTGTAGTTTGGTCAGCTAGACTATGGCTGGAGTTTTTAACATGCTACAATTTACTCTGGGTTCTAGTGTGTTATAGCTGCATTGCATATCAACTGTGGCAATTTTAAACTTTGTATTGATGAATCCTGTGCAGCATATGTCAATGATTCTAAGATGTTTCAAGGTAAAAGATGCAGTAAAAATAAAGGATTGTATTTGTAATCTTGCAAACAGGTACCATATATTTTTGTAATTAGCTTGGATCTGACATCAACACAAAGGAATGCCTGGTTCTTCAGTGTGCCTCCAGTTCTTTCTTTCCATGTTTTTCCTTCTGATTCCTTTTCATTTTGTTCCCTGTCATCTTTCTTATTCCTGGCTTCTTTTCCTCTTCTTTTTTGTTTAAATTAATTCCATATTCATTCCCTGTTACTCTTCACCAGAAGTTTCTCTTTTCAGGCTAAGGTGTCACTGTGTGTACATCACCTTTACACCTCTCATTATGGAGTCTGTTTAACTGAGCAGGTGTAGTTTGCGACTCTAATAACCCTTGTGGTGTTTTTTCTTAACTGTAGATGCTTCGGGAGCACAAGTCTATTATTATTCAGAAACATGTAAGAGGCTGGCTGGCTCGAGTGCACTACCGTAGGACCTTGAAGGCAATTGTTTACTTGCAATGCTGTTACCGGCGCATGATGGCCAAGAGGGAGCTAAAGAAACTGAAGATAGAGGCCCGGTCTGTAGAACGCTACAAGAAGCTTCACATTGGCTTGGAGAACAAGATCATGCAGCTGCAGCGAAAAATTGATGAGCAGGTAAAAGCTCCCTGTCCTCAGGGAAAATATTTAGAAATCTCGTATTGCCTTTCTCAGTAGCACTGTGGGCATTCACAGAAACGTGCACAGAATTTTCATTGTATCAGTTCTCTTTTCTGCTGAAGAACATTGATAGAAGAGAAAGGGAGGCCACAGTAGAACTGGAACAGTAAACCATCTGTTTGTGTCTCTCAGCAGCACTGAGAGAAAACATCTGCTCCCTTAATGTCAGTATTTCATTTGAAGCACGTCAGTTGCTCTGTTGAAGGGGAAGGTGAGGTGATCATGTTTGATGTGTGGGGGCTCCCTGTCTGATCTTAGTCTGGGATGTTAATGTGCAGGCTTTGAGACTGGACTGTTCTGTCACAAAAACAGACTGAAACTTTTTGGAAATGGGGAAGCTGCTCTTTTGCTCCATGTCTGGGTATATTCTGCAGGCAACTAGAAGGCTCCCTTAAACCAGAACTTCTCCAACAGCTGCTATGTCTGTGTTGTGTTTTGCAAAGAACAAAGAGTACAAATCTCTGCTGGAGAAGCTGAGCAACCTGGAGATCACGTACAGTACAGAGACAGAGAAGCTGCGGAGTGATGTGGAAAGGCTTCGGATGAGTGAGGAGGAGGCTAAGAATGCAACCAACCGTGTCCTCAGCCTTCAGGAGGAGATTGCCAAGCTCCGGAAGGAGCTGCACCAAACTCAGTCTGAGAAGAAGACCATTGAGGAATGGGCAGACAAATACAAACATGAAACCGAGCAGGCAAGTGTGCAGTCTCAGATGCATGAGAAGATTTATAGGGGCCTGGTGTCTACTCAGGTTTTGCCCAGGCTTAACTGCTTCAGTTGTGTGGCTGATATTTTTACAGTATTTTAAAGCAATGTTATACCTGTACAATCCTAAATAGGCTCGATACCTAAATAACTACACCTATGGTAGAAGAATGTACTGGATCTATATATTGTATGTAAATGTATGTATTCAGTCTTTTCAGATTTCAATATTGAAAGTATTTGCAAATCCAAATACTTAAGCTTCCTCAATTAGTCAGAGGTAGCACATTCATAAAAAGAAATTATTTTACCTACCTAAGGAGTGTAATCACATAGATATCAGAAATCTGCCTCATACGCAGTATTCCAAGGTATCTGCTTATATCCGACGTAATTTAAACAGCCTACTAAACACATGTGTGTGTGCACAGTCTAGTTCAACAGGTTTTGACTAACCCTTTATCTCTGCTTTAACCGCAAACATATCGAACAGGTTGTTTCCTGTCAAGATTACTTGCTGGTAACGGTGCAAGTTTTGAATATTGGAAGAGCCATTCCATCATTATGTGATGCTGCAGGGACACATTTCAAGATCAGATAAACATGAGGAAAAATATTAATTGATTAAGCAAAAAGGAATGCATAGTAACCATAATCAGAGACAAATGAGTAACTGGCAAACCTGGGCACGGTTAAAGTGGCACAACTTTTGGGCAAAGGCAAGATGTTAGATTATACTGTTACCCAATGCAATGGAATATACAACAGAACTACCACATTTTTTCCTATTTTAGGAATATTTCTATTTTAAGGAATAAATTACATCTTTGGGACTTTACTGAAAAATATTATGGTACAGTGGAGAGGTTCAAGGCAGTTTTGGCATCTGATCAGAAATGGAGTGCACAACATACAGGGCAATCTACAGTGGGACATAATTGAGACACATAATTTGGGAAATGAAGATGTCAGAACTTAGTTCACTGATTTCATTGTCTGAGGCAAAGTTTCAGTATTTGAACTCTTACAACAAGTATGTAGTTCCTGTTAGAGCTACTGATGAGAGATGAACTGCAATCTGAGTCAAATATTTTATTATCTCTGTAGTTGGTATCGGAGCTGAAAGAGCAGAACACGTTACTGAAGACAGAAAAGGAGGAGCTGAACCGCCGCATCCATGACCAGGCGAAGGAAATAACAGGTTGGCTCTGTTCTATTCATTCAGGTTCTCTGCTTCATGTTACCTTCTAAAGCAACACTCCACTGCATAGAATGGGCTAATTAGCCTTAGTTTGCATTTCTTTTTAGTTTAATGGTTTCATTTCTTTGTTCTAAGAACTCGCATGGATCAGAATTATTTACTATTTAACTTTTTGTGAAGTCCTCAGGGTTTGGTGAGGGTGACTGTTAAAAAGCATTTTACTTTTAAAAAGAAGGCTCTGATATTTAATACAATTACTCTACTGCAGCAATTTTGGCTGCTGTGACTATGTAGAGAGCAGCCAGAAGAGCTAACTCTAGATGCAAAGGCTGTGATGGAGGCAGCTGCGATGAGGAGGGTCAGTGTGCTTGAGGCGTAAAGCATCTCACATTTTGCTTTTCACAGAACGCAGCACTGGGCTAGTGCCGCTTCTTCCTCCCTCCTGGAATTACTAATGCAAGGTATTGGCAGAAAAACTAACTTGACTGAGTGAACCCTTCTGTGGTCACCACAATAATGCTTTGGTCCTTCATGTATTTGGCTTAACGTTTGCCTACAGAAGCACAAATACCGCACACCAGCTTCAAAGAGCAGACTGTTTCACCATCGGTGTTCCTGGTGCAGACACATGCCTGTACCTCCAGGATGGATGCGCTGCATGGTAGGTAGAACTGGAGTTCTTACTTTGGATTCCTGTTCTCCGTGGCAGAGACGATGGAGAAGAAGCTAGTGGAGGAAACGAAACAGCTAGAGCTAGATCTGAATGATGAACGGTTACGGTACCAGAACCTGCTGAATGAGTTCAGCCGTTTAGAGGAGCGGTATGATGATCTCAAGGATGAAATGAACTTAATGGTGGTAAGTGGCTAAACATCTGAGAAATCAAAAGCTGTTCACAAATGTGTTCAGGCAGAATCTAGTGGTATAAGTTAGTAACTGATTCTGCTGTCAACTGTGTGGTGGTGACCTGTGCCTGAAAAGAGAATTTGTCCTTTTAAATATTGATTAATTAGATTAGCTCAGCCAAAACAAATACGTTTAAATTTTTTTTTTTTTATTTTTACGTTTGTGATGAAGGCTAAATTTCTGCTGTGACTTTGCTAGTGGTATTGCACATGCCATCCACCCTTATTTTGCCCTGAAGTTATTCACATGTGCTAGGGTTGTTTGTACCACATTCATTCAGTGTTAAATTTTAAGTAGTTCTAGGAATATTTTATGTGGCAGGAAGAAAAAATATTCCTCAATACAGTGCCTGGGAAGTTAGAGAATTGCTGCCTGTGCTTCCTGTAAAGCAAGCTTTTCTTTCTCACAAAATGCTGCATTGTTGCTTGATTCTGCTTTCTGCAGCAGTACTTGATGGTGTAGGATCTGACCTGTCTCCATAGATTTGATTGTGAACTACATCTTGTAGGCTTTAGGTGGCATGAGAGGCCAGGATCAAAAATCTTTTCTTATAAATTTTGATAGCTGTGAAATAACAGCAAATACTACAAGCTAAATTATAGGTTGTGAAGAGACAGTCACAGGGAAAAACATATAGTGGTACTGATTTGTTTCATTTGCACTCCAGAACATCCCCAAGCCTGGACACAAAAGAACGGATTCAACTCACAGTAGCAATGAATCTGAATATACTTTTAGCTCTGAGATCACAGAAGCAGAAGACTTACCAGTGAGGATGGAGGTAATGTTAAAACCCCCTCTACTTTTCATTGATCAATTGTTGAACTTATTCCTATCCCTTTTTTTCATATGTGCTTGTGAACACCATATCCTTATACTGAGATGTCTAATGTTTCAATCCAACTTTTTCCCTTTCCTTTTTGAAAATAGCTCATTTTCTAGTTAGTTGCGGTCCTATGTAAAAAGATTTGTTACAGTCTGCTTTGAATTCTTCTGTATTACAGTAAACACAGACTAGATACTTGGCCATCCAGTTGATTTGCATCTGCAAAACATTTGCTTGCCAGTGTTTGTAAGCACAATCACTTTTTCAGCACGAAGTGGGAATTCAGAAAACCAGCAAGACTTCCCACGAAGTCTCTATAGTGTATATTGAGGGATTAAAAGTGGCAGGGTGGCTAGCCACATTCTTAGTAGCCACATGGAATGAGTTCCCGGCTAGGGGTGAGAACCTCACGTTGATTCATTTTTCCTCTATTTCACAGAGACAACTAAAACTCCAAGAATGTACTATCCCTTTGCATATGCAGTGATACAAATCTTGGGTGTCCTGGTTTGAGATAGAACAAAACCAATTTTCTTTTCAGTAATTTTACTTTTCAGTTAAGTCTCTTCTAACTGCTGCACTCTCTGAAATTAACGGTATGTTTTTCGGACAGTGTCCTCTTCTAGCAGTGATAAGGTCTGATGTTTACAGTTGATGCCAAGGAATGGTACGCAGAGAGGCTCTTGCTTATACTTATTGCTGTAACAACCAAGGCCAGCCAACTTTGTTATGCACCAAGTTGGAGGGTCGGAAGTGGAAAAGCGTAGAGGGGTCACACCTGCAGGGAGGAGCGGACAGGACAGGTGACCCCAAACTGACCAACAGGGTACTCCATCCCATCTGCCTCATGCTCAGTATAAAAGCTGAGGGATCAAAGGGTCAGCTCTCTTTCTTCAATGGCCGGCGTCCGAGGAGGACTCTGTCTGTTCTTCTGCCTTTGATCCTGATCCGTGTGTTCCTGAATCCAGTTCTTGAATCCAGTGCCCATCTGCCTCTGAGTCCGGTCCCAGTGCTTGCTGGTGACGTGATCGTCATCCTGGGCGCTTGATACTGGTTTTGTATATATTTGTATATATTTCATTCTTCTCTTATTCATATTATTATCTTTTCTTTTTATTGTTAATACTTCATTATAGCTGTTTTAGCTTTTTTTTTTTTTTTAGCCCATAAGCCTCTCCCTTATTCTCTCTCCCTTCCCCTTCTGGGATTAATAGAAAACATCTGTCGTTCGTTCAGTGGCCAGCCCAGCCTAAAACTTGACATTAGAATATTTAAAATTTTTCAGAAAGATGACTTTCTTGATTCAGCTAGTGAATAATAATCATTAATAATTTGTGGTGCAGCTCCAAGCCATTCTTAGTATTTTCCAAGAAAACTCCCCTTTGTGGCCCCTCCCAAAGGAGTGGGACTGCTAACACAGCAGAGAGCCCTCGGGTTGGTGGTCTGACTGTCCTTGGCAGTTTGCAGATGCAAAGCCTTTCCTGTGCATTCTAGAGATCTTCTTAACTGTGAGCCGTCACACAGCTCACTCCGTTTGCCCTTTGTCTAGGTTAGTTATCTCCACAGTTGCTTTTTACAGGCTGTCGTTACTGTTTTTGAAAGCCTCTGCAGAAAATTATTTTCTACTATGGATGCAAATACCCTAACACATTGATGCTGACACGCATTCTATGTGGACTTTTTCATAATTTGCCTTCCCACTTATATTTTTCACTTTGTGTAATTGTTTCAGAAGGATGTTCCTACCTTCATGGATAATCAGGAAAAAGTGCAACTACATGTGATTGGATTTCATATACAAATGTCATCTTTTCCTTTGGCTAACAGACTTGCTAAATTGCTGTTCTAGGGCAGTTTTGGGTTTTAGAATATAAATGAAAAAAATTAACTCACACAAGAGTGTGAATAAATGCAGCACTGAAAAGATTAAATCTGTTATTTGTTTAACCCCTTAAGATTTCAAACTCCAGTTTGACTCTCGACTAACAATAGAGACTAATGATACAAAACCACATTAAAAAATAGGGTCCATCTCAATACAAACCAGTAAAGCCAGAAGACTCAAAGTCTGTTTTCTTTTTCCTGAGCTGTTGGTGTGGTTTATGACTCTTTCCCTCAACGGTAAAAGGAGATGAAGTGGAAATGGCTGCGCTTGCTTGTCTGCTGCAGTCATTAATATTAATTTTTCTGGTTCCTTTTCTAAGCTTCAAAATTTTATGGTGCACTTCATAGTAAATGCTTTGATCTTCTTGCTACATAAAGTACAAAATGGCTGATGGACAATTTCTGATGCACCTTCAGATTACAAACGCTAGTCCTTGCCTAGAAAGTAGTGAGAAAGCTAGTGGATTAGGCCCAAAACAGGCTGTATTGTTAGAATAATAAAAAGAAAAAAACCATAAAATATATCTTCTGGAACCTATTTATGTCACATCCCACTAAATTAACCTGTAAATCTACAGTCAGCAGAGAGATTTCTCTGTAGCTGAAGAACTTACTGTAGAAATAATTTAAAAGTAAAAAAAAAAAAGGCTCTATTTACAGTTGTTTCCAGGTGAGTCTAACCACAGGTTTTTTTTTTCTCCTTTCCCCCTCCAAACAAGTAAGAATAAAAGGTATGCGTCATTATAGACCTCCTGCCTGCTAGGTAGTCTCTAGTGCTTTCTTTTGCTAGGCTTTAGGCTTAGGTACGTTTTATACCAGTAGATCCTTTTTTAAAATAGTGTTTGACAGCTGATGAAATATTTTAGATGCCAGTAGTCAACTCTCAGAATCAAGTAACATTTCTGCGTTCCTCTCTTTCCCCAGTCTGTTACCTGTCTTTACTCACTGTAGTGCTTCCTTGTGATGTGGAAGGGGAATACTTCTTGACTTCCTTCTGTTCGTTCTAAAGCAGGAACCAACTGAGAAAAAGGCAGCATTGGATATGTCTCTGTTCCTCAAGCTGCAGAAACGGGTTACGGAGCTGGAGCAAGAAAAGCAATCCCTGCAGGATGAACTGGACAGAAAGGAAGAACAGGCTCTCCGTGCTAAAGCTAAGGTGGACTCCTTCTAGCTGATCAAATGCTGACACCAGATTATCCCTTCTTGTGAAATAGTAGCTGTGTGAATGCTGGCTGGCTTTTACTAAATCCTTATCTTCCTCTCGTACTTGCTTGATTTAGTGACAACTTTTATGCCTGGTGCTTAGAACCATTTAGTTATTCAGTTTTCCAAGGTCCTTGAGATCCTCTGATGGAAGTTAACAGGAACAAAAAGGGCTTGGGACTTTGCTTAAAAAAAAAAAAAAAAAAGGCTGTTTTTATTAAGAAACAGCAATATAGAAATTCTACTTAAATGATGGGGAGAATGAGTAATTGTTCATTTTAGGCAGAGTAGGAACTGTTTCGACCAGGATACAGAGCCAAAGCACTGGGATTAGACATGTATAGCAGATTTTATTTGAAATTCTCCTCTGATTTGGTCTCCTTAAGTACTTATAAAAATATGAAAACAATTTTGGCGAGTGTTTCTTGTTACTCTTCCACCAGTGAATTTCTTGAGCATCCTGGCATTCATCTTGCTCTGTTTCTCTACCAGTGACAGTAGTGTGATTTGTACATGATTTTATTTATATTAACCAATTATGTGTCATAAATTCATAAGTAAATGAAAGGAGACAATGCCAATATTCAAACTAAAGCACTCAGGAGTACCAGAATGAGTGTTTTCCAGTTTTACAGGAAAATAATTTCAGCTCCCTTTCCTTTTCTTGCCTTAACGAAATTAAAGAATAGAAAGGATTTGATTTTTATTTTTCACACTTGTCTGTATTATTTCATAGGAGGAGGAAAGGCCTCCAATAAGAGGTGCGGAATTGGAGTATGAGTCGCTCAAGGTAATTCTAAAAAGGAGGTTTCTGTTATTTTCTAGTGAGAATGTTGCCATCAATTGTATGTGCTGGCATAGAAAATTACATCAGCCCTCCTGTTTCAGAATTTTAGCTGGAGAAACTAGAAAAAAATTCCCCAGCAATCATTTTATTGTAGGATTGTCCTTTTTGAGGTGTAGAATTTGTGGCTGGGGCTGCAGAACAAAAAGATCGCCTAAACCAGGGGGAGTTCTCTGTTGAAACAGTTAGTACAGCTTGCAAGTTAATTTGAGCAAAAATACAGTGATGAATGTAGCCCTCTTTTCCAAACACATTATTTAAATTAATGCATACCTTAGACCACTAAAACTAAAAGTATTTCCTAATATCACTGAATGATGCAGAATCTTCTTAGCCTGCTGACCAGTATTCATTGTGAACTTTATTTTTATTTGTTAAGGGGAGAATAAGAAGAAAGAGAGACTGGTAATTTTTTTCACGTCAAATCTGTCTGATTCACATATATGTGTTCTGATTTTGCACTTCAGACAAAAGGTTAGCCCTGTTACTGAAATCCTCTCAGGCACTATTCACTGTAATCAGGAGGCCAGGGATATGGGAGAGATTGATTGATTTGTTGCAGTTACTCATCGTTTTTACCATTTCTATCCATAGTTTTGTACCTGTGATTTATAGGCACGTTGGAATGCTGCTGGGTGACAAAATTGTCCCTATTTCTTGCAGCGTCAAGAACTTGAATCTGAGAATAAAAAGCTGAAGAATGAGTTGAATGAGCTGCAGAAAGCCCTCACAGAAACGCAATCTTCAGAGGTAACTGCTCCTGGTGCCCCTGCATATAGAGTCCTCCTGGATCAGCTGACTTCAGTAAGTGAAGAGCTTGAAGTGCGCAAGGAAGAAGTCCTCATCCTGAGGTCTCAGCTTGTTAGCCAGAAAGAAGCTATTCAACCCAAGGTAAATAATAGTCAGCAGATGCACTGGGCAGTAAAGTTGCATTGCATCACTGACGTGCTTTATTTAATTTAACAGCGTGCTTGAAAAGGCAGAGTAAAGTACTCTAGGTTTGAAAGCTTTTCCTCGTGTAATCTGTTGATCCATTGCTAATGCACAAATTGTAGCAGTCTGAATTGGGAGATCCTATTAATAAACCAATTTTTGGTTTGTCTACCAGCATTCATGTAAAGATACCATACTGATCATACCAGGCTGGCAGATACCAATGGTCTGGCCAGGATCTTCCCAGACTCCTGTAACAATGCAGAAATAATTCTCGTTTGGAGTAGTGTCATTTCTCCAGTGAGTATGTAGTTGGACTGCAAATTTTACAATAGTTCTCAGGAATTCTTTTTAATTAATAGTTCAGTAGGAGGTACAAGGAACAATTTCTTCTACATCTATGCGGGGTAAAATAAATTGCAAATAAGTAACATTTCACAAAGATGACCTATGAAGATATATAAAGTCCATACTATTGCTTGATAGGTGCTACGTGGTTTTGTTGAGAAGAGCAGATTGCAACCCCTGAAATGCATATCTTCTAAAAAGCTCTAATTCTGATGAGATACTTAGGAAAGTAATAGCTTTGAAAATAGAGTCATTCAACCTGAAAAGGTACCACGTAAGTGCAGGGACTAATCATTTCCACTGAACTGAGCTATCTAGTGTTTCACAATCACAGCAAGGAATGTCATCTTTCCTTTGCTACTGCAAAGTTATGTTCATATTTGTCATAAATAAATTTAAAGTCTGTGATGCATGAAGGTGTACACATCTTGTTTTAAATGAGTAATTATAAAGAAAACAAAACTCATTTTTCTCTAATATTTAGAACATTGTAAATAAATAGTTGAATAGTAAATCCTTGAATAACTTATTCTCAGCAATGGTGGGATACAAATGTTGTTTTTACAGCAGTTATGAGTATGAGGGAAATACAAAGGTGACCTGTGGGATGGCTATCAGCCAGTTTCCAGATAGCTTCTGCTTGTTAGGTTGGGCAGCTGCAGCACAGACAGCTTTTTTTCTTTTTTAATGATTTGTTTTTCTTCTTTCTTGCCTACCGATTTGATTACCAGGAGGATAAGGTACACTTTTTCTTCTACAGTTATAAGCCAGAACTCTTGAATGCTAAAAAACCCCTCAACAATTCTTAACCTGTCATTTCCCTGCTTCTCATAAGTAACTTACATGTATTTGAAGTTGTTCTTGCACTTTACTTTGCTGTTATTGGAGAACCTTTCTCATTATCCTATGTTCCCCGCAGCCCCATCTTTCTGCTCCATGCAAGTCACTTCAAAACAAGCAGATTTAACAATTTTGAACTGTTGGTTTATGGTAACCTGAACATGAAAGGAAAGATTCAGAAACTGGTCTGGTCAGCTCAATCAATGTATCTTGCCGAGCGCGTTAGAAGAGTAAGAGCAGCATTGTGATTCAGGAATCGGATCTCTGTTAACTTGCAAAATCCATAAATTTCACCAAAAAAAAAGCCTAGTATGAAGAACTATCTTACTTTATAGCATTTGTTATCCTTGTCCTGCAACAAACATTCAGGACTCATGTTGTGATCTGTAGATATTAGATAGGAATTGCTGAATGTTTGATTAGAAAATGTAGTTGAACACATAGTATTTAGGAGTATGAGAAACTGAACTGACTCTAAATGAAAGCTGTTGACTCGAATATTACAACTACAGCAGGTAGGGTATTCTTGAAGATGTAGGAGTAATTAGCATTTCTTTCCATCAGCACAAAAATAATAAATATGTTCAGATTGCTAAAGCTTGATAGATTGGCAGGTGAGACACAGCAGTCTTACTGTGTAATAAAATAATGGTAGAAAAATCACAAAGATCTCATAAGGATGTTGGGAATAATTCTTTGAGGAGCTTATATATTTTAGTGGTTTTCATATTAGATAACATGAATCCTAGTAGGCATAGAGACCGAGGCTCCAAAATTTATGTCCACAAAGTTGTTATTGTAAATACTTAGCAAAATTTTACTCACAAAAATAGCATTTGACTGTTTCTGAAAGTCAAAAAGAAAAGTCAGAATTCCATCTCTTATGTTCATTCGAGTCCTGTGGTTCCACTGTAATTATCCACAGCGGTGACTCAGATCAGACTGGCTGAAGTGACTGTAAACATCTGTCAAGTATTTCAAGTTTTACTGAAGAAAAAGCAAAAGTGCTATAGTAAACATTCAAAACTGAAACATAATGGTATTATGACATCTAACTTAAAAAATCTCAAGCCCTTGTAAATCGTTTCCTGCTTTGGTGGAGTACTTAAAATATATGAAGTGAGGAATGGACCTTATTTATGAGATTGGAAAGACTACATGCAATGATGTGTTTAAGAAATATTAATAGAATTAAGCTTGCAAAATTATGCTTCTTCAGTTTCAGTATTAGCAGCTGTTCCTGGTCATTTGAAGTAAAATGCAAATTCATAATTTCATGAAATTTATTTTGTTCCTTTCACATGATGAATAAATGAAAAGAGGTTAACACATATACCCGCTTATTAGACAGACTGATATTTGACCATGTTGCACACGTTCATTTCAAAAGATACACCAAATGGACATAGAAATTATGGACCAACCTCCTGCTCAGATACCCACACTAATTTTAATGTGGCTGCTCAAGGATTAGTGTTCCATCTGGGTAAAGTCACAAAAACATGGATTTAAACAACTATTACATTGTTAAATTTACCCTGGAAATCATCATTCTTTTTCCAGAATACCATGACAGATTCTACAATCCTCTTGGAGGATGTACAGAAGATGAAAGACAAAGGAGAAATAGCACAGGCGTATATTGGACTGAAGGAAACAAACAGGTAAAAGCTGTCTTTCTTTAATCTGTGGTCAGTTGGGGTCAGATGTGATGCACTGCATATATCGTACCTAGTAAGTTGCATCCATGTAATACTTGTATTAGAGAATATTTGCAGTTGGGGTTATAATTTGATTTGATTAGTAAAATTGCTGTATGCAATATTTGAAAGGATTAGAAAACAATGGGGAAATGCAAAATCAGGCTTCCTGGATTTACATCTTCTTAGCCTTTAATTGCTACATTGCTCAAACTGGGTGCCATTCCCCATGCTGTTTTTTTTGCGTTTTGTCCAATAGTTGTCACAATAGTCTGTCATAATACATTTATTGCAACAGCATGAAATGCTGTAACCAGTTAGGCTAACACTGAGAACTGAATTTCGTCATTAAGAAGAAACACGTATAAACAAGGGAAATAATTTGCTAAGTTGTTTTAGAGCATTGCTTGTTTCTCTTTTATAGTAACTGTAATTTAGTGTGTAATGTCCTTAACATGTCATCTCATCACCATCACATCTCTCTTGTATTTTTTTTAAACACTTTTTTTGAAAGGCAATCTCCCCAGGACTATCATATGCTGAATGAGGATGGAGAACTTTGGCTGGTTTATGAAGGGTTAAAACAAGCCAACAGGTTATCAGACTTCTCAGAATGGTTTTTTTTCTTCGTTTGCATCTTCTTTTCTAGCTAACTGTGCCCCTTGCTATGGGTTTGCTTTATCTACAGTATTTCTATTGCTTTAACAGTTAGAAAAAAATTCATCACAAATTATACAAATTAAAGAGTTTCCTCAAACTTAGTCCCCAAACCTTTCTACTTGTCAAGTTATATAATTTAAAAAGTTAGGATGGCGGCAACAGCTAATACATAATTCATAAGAATTCTTGCACAAAAATAGATGGTGAAATACCAGAAGCTCCACAACTGGAAAAGATTTGTAGCTGTGTATTGTTTGTCTGCCTTTATGTTGGTTATCAAAATGAATGTCCCTTACCGTTTCTCAGCCTGAAGAAGTACAACCATTTTAGTAATTATAAAACTATTGATTGAATAGCTTCAGCGTACTCTTAACTCTCAAATAGTTATGGGTCTTGCTCTCCTTGTTGCGACTCAAGTTCAGTAAATTGAACATTCTTCTCCCACGTCTCTCCATGCCAGATTCAAACTGTAAGACACAACGTAATCAACAAACAGAAGTAATCTTGAGTGCATCGTGGCGCTGTTCAAGCCCCAGTGCAATCCCTGCAGTCTCTGTAAAGACTGTGTGCTGGTCACATAATGGGCAAGATTCGCCTGGTTAGGAAATGCCATTCTGGCTCCATGTGCACGTCTGGGGCTCATATCCATACATGTGTCCCAGACTTCTGAAATGGTTCCTAGTCCTGCACCGACAACTAAGTCAATAGAGCAGGAGTACTGATCTTCTTTAGTGTACATGTTTGGTAGCAGTAACTACAGATGGAGGTGTTTTGCAATAAATGCTACTAACTCAAGTCTTTGCTTTTCTTGTGCTAACAAATTCTACACCTAACGCTGTTTTGTAAGCCTGCGAAGATCTAGCTGAGAGCAGGATGTGAATGTTTGCTCTGCACCTCTTGTTTCTTGTCCTAGCCCTGTAGAGACAAGAAGCTTTATATTAAATGGCAGAGCAATGCAGATAAATTACTGTTTGCCCTTGCGTGCTTGATCAGTCTAGTTACTAATAAATGTGCCTGCCTTATGCATATTTAAACCCTGAAAGATTGTCTAATTGACCACTCGTAGTCACTAGTCATGTCATTTCCTGTGTGTGTACGTACGGAATGGTGAGTCAGAGCGCTTGGACAGCGCCTTGCAAGCAGGAGTAGATCCCCACAGCGCTGCTCGGAAGGAGCCTGGTAGGTGTTATCCCCATCTCACACGAGAAGAATTTGAGATGTGAGGTGCCCCAGGGGAAAGAACGAGTCAGCAGTGAGGATAAAATACTGCTCCTGGATCCATCCCAGTCCTGAGTTTGGTTCTGCGGTTAACCTTTCCTGCACTAATGACAACCCTCTGCAAAATGTTGGTTTTAATGGAAAAATGAAGATTATTTATGTGCATTTGCAATTAAATGGTTTCTGACTGAACAGAGTATCTGTGAAGACTTAGCAATACATTTATGGCCACATGTTCTCAGTGGCACCATACACAGTATTTCCCAAAGGAAATGCAAAACAGTGTCACAATTAGTTTCTCTCCACTTTTTGATCATGCAAGCTTAATTTAATTAGAAGGCATACTGAAGGGTTTAAAGAGTACTCTGCCTATTTCATTTTCCTTTGCAAGCCATGGCTAATTGTTCCTGAGCAGCAGCTAAAGCTTTACACTCCCTCTGAGAATTGGGGAAGTAACTTTCTAAGTGTGTTCACGCAACTGTTGCTCAACTTCTTTAGGCTGCTGGAGTCTCAGCTTCAGTCGCAGAAGAAGAGCCACGAGAACGAACTGGAATCGCTGCGAGGTGAGATCCAAGGACTGAAGGAAGAAAACAATCGCCAGCAGCAGCTCCTAGCGCAGAACCTGCAGCTGCCTCCAGAGGCCCGCATTGAAGCCAGTCTACAGCATGAGATCACCCGGCTGACTAATGAGAACTTGGTAAGGGAAATGATGGGCAGGAGCAGGCTAGGGGACCTACAGACTTGCTGCGCCTCTAAGGTCTTAGCAGTTTTCAGATGGCAACCTCCTGCAAAAAATTGCAGGAGCGCAGTATTTTTCTTGTAGGTAAGCTAATGGGAGCGAGAGACGTATGATTGCTGAGGAAGTAGTAACGTTTCAGGGAATTTGTTGGAAGTTTGTGGCATGGGGAAAGCTCGTGGATCCCAGCTTTCAACTGATGAGTTTAATCATCGCTAACTAGAATGACTGATATCCAGGGAACTCATAAAAAATACTGGTGCCAAGTAGTGGTGTTTCCTCTGTAATATATTAGTTTGCTTATTGTGTTGAAAAACTCTGATGTAGTTCTTCAGTTATTTAATGTCACTTTTCATCCCATTTCTCTCCTCCCTGCCTGAAGCTACACAGATAATCCACTGTGTTATGAGCTCCAGCTATTCGGTATGTTCTGAAGAAACAGTTCCAGAAAAAGAAACTTCGTTAGAAGTCACTTAGCTAATAATTGGTATTCCTTGTTTACTGCACAACATTTTTGTATGAAGGAAAGATGGGTGAAACTCCTTACCTTTCCCTGCAAAGGAGTACATTCATGATGTGCAGGCTAGTTCATTTCTGGGGACATATTCCAGAGAGGCTCGTGTTGGAATATCGTTGGCTTATCACTGTTTATTGGTAAAGGGAACCATGCTACTTCAGGAAGGAAAATCCTAGCTCTGAGTGTCATTGCTTCCTCTAAACAAGCCAAGGTGTAGTCTTTCCTGCTTATGTATGTTACAGAAGTTAGCATTGTCAGGCTCAAAACCAAAGGTCTTGAGGAAAGCATCAGATAATTCAGCAAATAGATGTTGGAAAACTGGTTGAAAATATAAGTTTGCCTCAGCAGCAGCTATCTCCCACTGGCAAAGGTAAAGGGTGAACGTTTCCGTCTCTGACAGCTCCCTCCTGCTGCTTAGTCATACGTTATGATTTTTAGCCATTTCCCCCTGCCCCAAGAGACCTACTCATCACATTCTGTGTTCCCAAGACAACACACAGTCATGTAATTACATCCCAGAGGAGCTCTTTTCATTTTCAAATACAATGAATGTAATTTTACTTGTTAAATATAGACTCATTCCTTAGTATTTCACTTCTGATGTTTGAGTATTGCAAGTCCACTCCAAGTCAGATATATGTTGCTTTTCCACTCCTAGCCCTAGAGTGGAAATAATTCACAGGCTTTCCAGATGCGATATTAGAATTGCAGTATTCACTGCAATCCCATCTTGATTAGCATAAGAAAATGTCCTGTTCAGGTTCTCACAAAGGTTATATTCCAGACATTCACAGTATTAGTATTGCCTGGTTTTGAAAGATCTGGCTGTTCTGCAACTCACCTACATCAGCTTCTCTCTGGGAGAGAGAACGCCACAACTAAGGACCAGACGACCTAAAAATTAGAGATTCTTGATCTTGTTTTAATCTGATTTAATTTATATGGTGCTTACTGAAGTATCAGTGTCTTAAAGGAAGGGGGGAAAACAATCCTGTGCCTATTTTTACAGTTTTATGAGGAGTTGTATGCAGATGATCCCAAGAAGTATCAATCCTACCGGATTTCACTTTACAAACGGATGATTGTATGTAGATCACGTGAATCCTGTTTCTCTGTTGTCTCGTTTGCTATTTCTGCAGCACTAATTGAAAAGCAGGCTGCTTCCCTTTCTCCCTTTCAAAGGAAATCCCCTGCAGAGAGCTTCACGATGCCAATTACTTCCCTCACTGCTTTTTTTGTTAGTCTTAGTGTCCTCTGTGTAATCTGCGTCTCTCTTTGATGCACAGTTTTGTTACTAATATAAGCCTTGCACTGTGAGCAAAGCAGTTTCTTTTTGAATTCTACTTTATACTGCCCAGAAAAAGAGGTACATGATGCAAAAGATGCTCAGTTTTTAGAACCACTCTTTGCTTTAAAACTTTGATACATTTAAATTCAGCTCAGCAAAATAGAGGCCTGATGGTACAGATACTTACCAAGGTGAATAATGCCTGCAATCCAGTCATAGCCTGAATTTGTTCATGGATCTCTCTATAGTGCTGACATCTGGCATAAAGAAATGTCTCAGAATCAAAATACATAACCTTTTAATATTTTTCAAAAATGCAAAATATGAAGGATAAAATTGGAAATAATATTTCCATAATAATTAAAAACAAAAAAATTGAGATAGCACCATATGTAAGCTTGAAAGAATATAATTTATGAGATTCCGAATCTTAATGAGATGCGAAATCTGTTCAATTTGTTTAGAGAAACCGTAGAAGGAACTTTATTCCTCCTCACGTATTTGTTGTTCAGAAATCATATCCCTTCACTGATACATTAAAAAACAGTCTGTTGGACTTATGTGTATTTTTTTATTAATTTCAGAACAAATTGTTATATGTGACTATAAGTATATTGTGTTATTAAAAGGATTTCTGTTGTAAAAGTGAACACTGCTTTGAATGTGAAGCATGGCCTTGATTCTGTTCTTTCAACAGACCTAATTATCTTACTGCTCAAGTATATTATATTAGGTTGTAAACTCTTTACTACATGATTAAGAGCAATTTTGTGCCTATTTCTAAGTTGTTGCCAATGCTGCACTAATATTTTTCAACACTTTAGGAGAGGTGTAGTTTCCCAGATGGTGCTTTTGGTGCAAGGAGCTCATGGTCCCTTACATTCTTACCAGTGCCATGAAGAATCACGCTTACGAAAGGGCAGTTTTCTTTTAAGCTGCTTTCAAACCCTTCACTTGGAATGGCTTTCAGGTTTTTTCAGCTTGAGGTTTTTGCTTCCTTCGGAAAGATTTCCCCTTTTTTGATGACATGATTATTTTAGGAATGCACTACCACAGATCACAGAATTATTCCAAGATAGATTTCTGGGGAGTGCTCCTTTGAAAGAAAAGTACCGTTTATTGCAAGAGTAGGACTTCTAGGTGCTAGGTGTTGTTCAGACACAGAATAAAAAGATCTAAGACCCCGGGTCTGGTCTAAGGAAATGTGATGACAGCAAGCAATAGAGAAATGGCAGAGCATCACAAGAAATGTCGTATGTTTGGATGTTTGATTTTGGTAAATTTGAGTGTAAGTTATGGTCTTTCTGCAGATCTTTCTCTTATCATCTTATAAAATGGATAGGTCTGAATAATGAGTCAGTCCTGAAGGCATGAATAAATGATGCAGAAATACAGGCTAGCTGTTTAATAATAAAATTATTTCTGTAAGGCAGAAGAGTAGGGAGGAAGCATTAGGGAGATGTGTTTGCAGCAAAATGTCTTCTGCCAAAAAAACTGACCCAGTTCTGAGTGTCTGCAGAATACACCTGCCTAAGAGCTTTGCCTTTGTCATGCTGCACATAACAATAATATTTGTAATATTTGGCTTGTATTATAGGCAGTGTACCAGCTTGCAAACCTCAGCCAGAGGATGGCACCACTGTTCAGCTTTCCTCACCGCCCTGTAATTCTAACAGCACTGATTTTTGTCTCTGTCACACGTTATGGGGTTTTTCTCATGTCTTAATCTTTCTCTCATTTTAATTTACAGGATTTAATGGAGCAGCTCGAAAAGCAAGACAAAACTGTTCGCAAGTTAAAGAAGCAGTTGAAAGTATTTGCTAAGAAGATCGGTGAACTTGAAGGTACTTTTATCTTTTGAGAGAAAGATTTTGGTTTACTTTTTGTGATCCTGTTGTCATCACATCTGTCTGTCTTAGCGGTCGGGAGGCCATGAGGTCTTCAATAGCATTAGCCTCTGTTAATTGATTCCAGAAGCAGGACGTACGCTCAGAGCTCTCTGTGTTCCTTTAGAAACTTTTAGAAGATTTGTCATATTCTGAAGCGATGAGTAAAGGAGATTGATGTTTCTCTGAAGGCAGAAACCATTTGAACATAAAGGAATGTTACCTGGGCCTAATGTGCACTCAAAGACAGTATCTGTTTTTGTGAAGACAAAAGCAATACTAAATATAAGCCAGGCAGAAATAATTTACCTGGTTTTCCTTTGTGAATTTCTGTATCACTGGAGCCAAGAATGCTGAGACTGTCTCCACTTGAGGTTTCCTTTCAGAGCTGCTGGCCAAACTTGAATATAGGAATGCTGAGATATGGACTATGCTAATTTTATTTTTGTGAGCATCAGAGTGAGTTCCCTTAGGATCTTAGGACTGGTGAGACTGAGACCTTATTATGTCTCTGCATAAGTAAAGCCATTTTAATTGCTAAAAGCAATTAATAATGTTATAAAGTTGAAGTATGAATTTGTTTTTAAATAACCCTGCTCCTGACTTTTCGGAAGCTTTTTATGGTTATTTGCTTTTTCCAGAAACAAGCTTACTGCCTAATGAGTTGTTTTATTGAGTACTAAGATTAAAATCAGTGACTGTGTAGTCTTCAGTGTTTCAGTGTTTGAAAAGAGCAGTGATACCAAGTTAAATCTCGATTAACAGCAGTATGTTGTCCTTCAGTTAGTGACAGCTCTCCTTGAGCTCTAGTTTGGATTTCTGCATTTTCTATCCCATTTGACAGGGGCACACATTTAGCACCTCTACAGGATACATGATAGCTTGTAATTGCATGCAGCTAGGAGGGCTGTGAGAAGAGGATGTAGCTTTCACGAGATGAAGCCAAGTTCTGCATTTCAAAAACAACTGTGCAAGGTGATCAGGTGGAGTGTAGGTGTTGAATGTGATGCCGTGAGGCACTGTATGCAACAAGGTGGATATTTCATACATCCTTTTGAAAGGTTACTCAAACTAAGTTTGTTTTTAAAAGGTCTTTCAATATTGTTTGGTTACTACTGTGGACAAGATCACAGTAGTATTCATACACAATACAGAGTGGGAAAATGTTTCTGAAAACATCGTTTAGTCTGTGTTTATTACCTAACTAACTTAGAAAGCTGTAGTAGGTCTGGCTGGGATGGAGTTAATTTTCTTCATAGCAGCTTTATGATGCTGTGTTTTGGATCTGTGGTTAAAACAGTGTTGGTAACACACCAGTGTTTTGGCTGTTGCTGAGCAGACCTTGCACACTGTCAAGGTTTTCTCTTTTTTCCCCACTCTGCCCCTCAGTAAGCTGGGGGGTGGGAGGGCACATGGGCACACAGCCGGGAGAGCTGACCCAAACTGGCCAAAGTGATATTCCATATTCCATACCACCTAACGACAGGCGCCAGAAGAGGGGGTTTTTGCATACAAGGTAGTTGTTGTTTGGAGGCTGGCTGGGCATCAGTCCCCCTGTGGGGGATCATGATTGAGTGCCTTTGCTTTGGTCCTTCCCCCCGCCTTTCCTTCACCTCTTAAACCACCTTCAACTCAACCCACGAGTTTTCTCATTTTTGCTCCTAATATTCTCTGCCCTGTCCTGCTGGAGCCAGTGTGGGTGCCTGGCTGCTAGTCGAGGTAAACCTACCACAATAGGCAACAAACATCAGGCTTGAAAAATACTGGCATTTTGCAGAACAATTAAAAATGACCCTTGCAGTATTAATCTGGGATTAAGTGATTAACAGCTATCGCTTTGCCTTTGTGCTTTTATGTGATAAAATCCAGGAAATCAGTAGTAAGTCTGTATTAATGGATGCTATTCACACACTTCCACTCTTCTTCAAAGGAAGAATGCCACCCCAAGATACATTTATCCACAATCTATCTTTTTGTTTAATGGGAGTTTTGTTGATAAGTGTTATCCTGAAGCAAAGAAAACATTTCTTCGTTCGATACGTTGGAGTTCTTCCTTAGAAAGATCATAGTTTCTTCTGGTACGCATTGGTTTCACTGGAAAATATTATATAATTTCTTTTTATTTCCCCTCTGAAGTGGGCCAGATGGAGAACATATCACCTGGACAAATCATTGATGAACCTATTCGTCCAGTTAACATTCCACGGAAAGAAAAGGACTTCCAAGGGATGTTAGAATATAAGAAGGAAGATGAACAAAAACTTGTCAAGAATCTAATTTTAGGTAAGCATCTTTCTCATTTGCAGCCTCCTCTGCTCCCACACACTCTGAAAAATGAATGGTAAGAACACAGAATTTGCATTATGAAATGAATAGCTTATTTTGGTTTTGACAGTGTTCAGTTTATCCAGAATTCCTAAATGGCTATTGTAATCTAATCATCCTTCCTGATTAGTAAGTACATATTAATGTGTCTGCATATTTTTTAGCAGGCAGTTATGTTTTATTCTGTTCTGATATTTTACCAAGAAGTGGCTCTTCTTAGTTTTATTCTTCGTTTTCACTGGCCGTGTATAGATATGTATGTACAATTAACTGGGGAGGTTGCGATCACCACATATAACAACTTCCAATGGCTTTATACTTAACAAAACAATGTGTGTTTGTTTTTCCCAAGAGCTGAAACCACGTGGGGTAGCCGTCAACCTGATTCCAGGACTACCAGCATATATTTTGTTCATGTGTGTACGCCATGCGGATTACCTTAATGATGACCAAAAAGTGCGGTCGTTGTTGACTTCCACTATCAATGGCATCAAAAAAGTTTTGAAGGTTAGTTAGTCTGCTTGGTTTAGGAAAACATGAATTTAAAGTCTGCTTTTGATTTTACGTTAGAGGAGTGAGGAAATGACTTTCAGTGAATTGGCTCTGGATTTCTGATCAGTAAAGTTCTCCCACCAAAGTTACAAAACATTGTTAACAAGCAGAAAATCATAGTGATAGCATTTCATCCACATAATACCACAGCTGGTTTGAATTAGTGGAAAAAGAACTATCTTCTTTTTACTTTGAATAGACTTTCTCCTTTGAAGCTATGCCTGTAAAGCTTTGGATGCAGTCAAAGTTTGTATAGTGAGTCTTTGTAATCCAGAATACTTAATTAAAATGTTTCATTTGCAGTTTTGGTTCATAGGTTTCTGCATTTGATTCACCTACAGATTACATTGATGATAATACATTACTGCCTAAAGTCTTTGCAATGAGTTGGTTAGGAGAGTTTACTCCAGGGGTACCTTGAAAGCAATATTAAGACATAAATATGCTTTGTGGAGTTTTATAGTTTTTAAATAAAGCACTTGTGCTCAAAACCCAAGCATTTAGTCAAGTTAGAGGTTTTGAAAAAATGTTTAGTGAACAATCCTGTAGGAGCTTAAATATTCATAGGAACTTTTGGACATATTTAAGTGAATGGAGAGCATGTGAGAGAGCTCTAGAAATTTTAATTACTCAGCGTATACTAGATTTTATGTTCTTCGGCAAGGAGGACTTTTTGTTTTATTTGTTTTCTATATCAGGCTGCCAAAATGATTATGATGTAAGTGACATTGATGCAAACCGAATTGTTCTGTGCTCCTCCTGCTGGCTCTGCATCATTCCCATCCTCCATATTGGGCTCTTCGCAAGAGTCATTGTACCACAGGATGAGTGTTTTGGGAATACAATCACATTGCCCTGTGATTTCTGCACAGAGCAGTTAGGATGGGTCTGTGGAGGAAATCGTATTTTGAAAGTTTTTGAAAAACATTAGAAAACCTTGCTTTTCTGATATGTTACTGAAATACACAAAGTTTTGCAAAACATCAGAATCTGAGTAGCTACAACAAAATAGATTTTAAGTGCTTAATTGTTTATCTAACGTTTTATTATTTTATTCCTCCTACTAGTCTTCGTTGAAATGTGTTTGTTTTTATCTTCAGAAAAGAGGTGATGACTTTGAAACAGTGTCCTTCTGGCTATCTAACACCTGCCGATTTTTGCACTGTTTGAAGCAATATAGTGGAGAAGAGGTAAGCAGTGCTCCTACTCCGGTTTCTTTTGCTCTACAATACTATTGTGACCACTGCTCTTCAGCAGATTCCTGTCATATCTCAAAATCTAGTCAAAGTCTTTTAAAACAGCTACACTTTTTGGAATGATGGTGATGACGTCAGTGGAAAGCAGAGAGAGATAAGATTTGAACCCGTTTCCCTTTATTGCAGGCCGGGGGCCCAGAGGCTAGATGACATTGTGCTCCTGAAAGTGCCAATTCAGATTAAGTAGAAGAACCTGGCTGCTACCATTATGTTGTTTAGTAATGACTCACTGAAGTTCCTATGAAAAAGGCCGTATTATACCCTTTAACCATAGTATGGCAGACCAATTTATGTTTGGAGGCTGTGATATGCCTTATTTCTTCTTCATGCTTAACTGTATTTTGGCTGTAAATGGCTAGGTGAGAATGCCCATGCTGGAGTGGGAGGGAAGGGTCTTACCTGCCAGAAAGTTGGCAGAGTTTTTTCCTGTGTCAGATATTTGAATTTGCAAGTCAAGGAAGCAGGCATGCCACAAGTCACAATTGAAAAGCACACCATAGCATTAGCCTCAATCGGAAGAACTTCCAAATAAAAGTGTTGAGGGGCTGTGGCTATTATTTTGAAAGTATTATTTGTCAGTTCCATGAAAAAGTATCAATACTGGTTTTGTGTAATATTTTTGTAATCCATTGAAGCATTTGTTTCTGTTGTTTTATGAATTCAGGGGTTTATGAAGCATAATACACCTCGTCAAAATGAACACTGCCTCACTAATTTTGATTTAGCTGAATACAGACAAGTACTGAGTGACTTGGCTATTCAGATCTACCAACAACTTGTCCGAGTGTTGGAAAACATTCTGCAACCAATGATTGGTAAGACAAAGTTGAATTCCTTAAACTTCACACCATAGTACCAAAATTAAAACTGTGATAGTGGTAATATGCTATATCTTGTATTTCTTCCTAACCAGTGGAGTTTTATTAGTAGTTCTTGTAGTATTCTGTTTATAGATGACAAGGACTACACTGAACAGGTTTGGATTAGAGGAAAAACTAAACTGTGGCTGGTTCTTCTGGCAGGGACAGAATAAATTAATATACCTTATTCATACTTGTCATAAACCACCCATTTACAGGAAGAAACTATTAGGACAGTGTGACATTTGTTGCCCTGTGTGTTGGGAAATATCCTGTGGAAAATCTGGACTTCAGTTACATTGATAACTCATAATTAAAATGAATATGGAGAAAAATGGCTGGTTGTTATGGACAACAATCAGCAATGAAATAGCTAGCAGTGATGAAACTTACATTCAGAGAGATTTTTTTCATTAAAAGTACTTTTCATTTTTCTTGTTAGCCAGTATTCTCACACAAATTTTCATTACACTTTCCATTCACACCATTTAGAAGAGTGAAACAGCTCTTGCGTTGCTGACTGCTGCTCACATGGCCACGGGCTGAGCTAAAGTTAGACCTTCCTTTCAAACACACATGCTGGAATCTTTGTAAAAACCCTGCAAGCCTAGGTTTTGCAGAACATAGTGGGGTACGGAGAATTGCTGGAAATCATGGCAAAGTTTGGCTAGCAGAAAGTCCAGCCTGCTCTTTCTGTGGAAATACTGAGTTCTGCTGTCTTGCACAATATGCTTGCATATAGGAATTCCCAGTCATTATCATAATGTTGTCAATCAAATGCAGTTTCAGGAATGCTGGAGCATGAGACTATCCAAGGTGTCTCAGGGGTGAAACCAACAGGGCTGCGGAAGAGAACATCCAGCATTGCTGATGAAGGAACCTACACTTTGGACTCCATTATTCGGCAGCTGAACTCTTTCCATTCAGTGATGTGTCAGCATGGAATGGATCCAGAGCTGATCAAACAGGTTGTCAAGCAGATGTTCTACATCATTGGGGCTGTAACGCTTAATAATCTTCTCCTGCGCAAGGACATGTGCTCGTGGAGCAAAGGAATGCAGATAAGGTGGGAGAGCTCATTTTATACTTTTCTGGAATGTGCTGCTGGAAGTCTTAGTGAACTCTTGACACTGGTGAACATCATTTTGATGGAATAGCAGATATACTTTGAATGTTTTTCCACACACAAACATTTGCAGATGCTGTTAAACTGATCTTGAGTGGTTCAGTTAAAAAGAGCTTGGTTAACTTAGGCTAAATCCTACGTGGCTTTCAAGGAAATGTGGTAGAAGCAAAACAAAAGTATTTCATCATCAAGTAGAAATCAGAGCTCTAGGCAAAATGTTGGTAGTTGCTTTCACAACTTTTAGAGAATAACAACAAACATGCCTGCTGTGTTCTTTGTATGCTGGTGGCTCAGTGGATACCTGCAGTGCTCATCCATACCGTGGTTTGCTGCATCCTGCGGTAAAGCCATCTTACTCTCTTCCTGCATTTAGCATCTGTTGTCCATTGCATTCTACTGGCATATGCCAGGAAATTTAGCCAAGGCATTCTAGTCCCTCAAGTAACCTGGAAAAGCCTCAGTGTACATTTGCATGGACAAAATCTCATTTGCCTTTCTTCTTATACTCGTCACATTCCTGCAATCAATAGGAACAGAAGCAAATGTGAAAAGCTAGTTAGTGGGACTCTTTGGCTGTAGTTTCTAACTGTTTTGAAACTCCACATTTCCTGCCTTAATCAGAAGCAAACAGTATGAAGACAAAATTACAAGAAATGACAAGTGTGAAGGAAAAACATATAAGGACAAAGAAGAAGCACTGTGAAAGAGAAATTGCGTGTGCTTTCGATTTAGCCATAATCAAGCATTAATGTCTTGATACTCTTACCTCTTTATACAGATACAATGTGAGTCAACTGGAAGAATGGCTCCGTGATAAAAATTTGATGAATAGTGGGGCAAAAGAAACACTGGAACCCCTCATCCAGGCTGCACAGTTGTTGCAAGTAAAAAAGAAAACAGATGAAGATGCAGAAGCCATTTGTTCAATGTGCAATGCACTGACTACTGCCCAGGTAAGCAAACTGTCATTGTCTGTCCTGCTGTCACTTTTGAGCAGGTGTCTGCTCTGTTGGTGTTCGCTATGCCTGCCTGCACTGCTGTTGCACATGGATGGAAGACTTCTTACTCTGTTTAAACTAAACCAGATTAAATTGGAGGGGTAAAAAGGGACCAGATCTTTTCTGAGGTCTGATGTTCAAGATAAGTTTTGACCAAATGAGAGGCAGCTCATTTGTGTGGTCTGTAGTACTATACATAGTCTCTTAGTTTGTGAAAATCCTTAGAGAAAACTCTTCACTAAGACACCTGTGTACTCCAGGCAACTCTGCCTAGGATACTAGGAAATTATCTTTCTGCCATCGAAGTTAGCATCCAGTTAAGTTAATGGACAATTCACACAGACAGCACTGTTGTCTCAGGTCTGCAAACAAATGTGTTAAGTTACTGTACCCATTAGCCTCAGAAAGGCTGAACCAAGTGTATCTCAGTAAACAGCTGAAAAATTCTATTTATGAAAGCTTAGATTTTGTACAGATAAGTTGCACTTTTAACTATGCTACATTTGCCCAGAGCTTGTACAGTAATAACTGGATCCAAGCATTTTTGATGATTACTGAACATTCCCATCAGGAAAGGAATTAAAGTCTCCATTTCTTTCACAATGGTGTCGCCACTAGCGGTTGCATTGATATAGCCGTTGTGATTTAGTAATTCACATTGCTGGAAAAATCTGTTAGTTTTGTACTGAAATAAGAAGTTAAAATTCCCCATGCTTCAAGTCTTCTAACTTTGTTAAAAGGTGTTGTGTTTTTTTTTTTTAAAAGAGAATCATGTAAACAAAGAGGATTTTTTATAAGTTTTACATGTTTAACCCATATTATTATTACTTAAAGTCTTTGTGTTGCTGTTCTTTCCTGTAGTGGCCTTAGCCCTATTTTTAGAGAAACAGCTCACTCTCTTGAAACATAGTGAAGTCGTAAGACCATCTTGAATGGAAGCTACAGAAGGTCATAATTACAGAGTCAAAATTAGGGAGAGAAATACAGCATGTTTCTAGGGAGTGTAGGAACACAATCAGTAACTTATCATCTGATTCTTCCATGGTTCAGTATTTTCCACACACACGTAGAATTTTAGAGTTTCTACCTCCAAAGAACACACGTTCTGAAGGAGGCAGTCATATAACATACCATTAAGCAGGTGATGGAATTCTGTATGAATCAATAAAGCAAAAAATAATGAATACTTGTAAAGAATTTTCTTTTTAAAATAGCTAATTTAAAAAGTATATTATTAGTAACCGTGGATGCATCTGCTGATTCATCAGTAAAATGAACCTAAGAATGGTTGTTGTTCTTCACAGATTGTAAAAGTTCTGAATTTGTATACTCCAGTTAATGAGTTTGAAGAGAGAGTCTTGGTATCATTTATACGTACAATACAGGTATGGCTATATCTTTTCATCAAAAATCATATGACTATTTCTAAGAACCCCCCTGATGAGGCAAAATAGCTTGTGTCCTGAAATACATTCAGGAATCTGAAATAAACTAGGCTTTTTAGCTATCAGTTTTTAGCTATGTTGAAAAAGTGATGTCAGCCTTAAAATTTTAAGCTATTTACTGCCTCTGGACTTGCATGAAAATGTTAGTTTCCCTGTGAGTATGTGTAAAATTTTTGGAAGGTGAGAGGTTTTGGTGCTTACACATCTTTGTGTATGTAAATACACTTGTATGCCAGCTTTTCAAGTGGTAACATTTATATATGCAAATTTACTTTTGTCAGACCTGTGTCTGCATGAGATGTTCCAACTGCTTTGAAAACTTAGGTCTATGTTCATTCCAAAGTTCTTCATTTAGCCCTTCGAGTTTTATACATATTGATGAAAACGAAATATTTTGAAAACTCCAAAGAAAATCAGCCAGTAGAGCAAAACAAAAGAAAGAAAGATGATCTTTCTGATCTGTTAGAAATCAAATTACATTACTAGCAGGATAAGGGAGATTGGGAAGGTAGAACTGAAATAAACTATAATTCCACTTACTGAAAAGATGCAGTTACCAGATAGTGGGCAAATTCTTCCTTTTGCAGGGAATCTAAGTATCTCCAGATTGCTTTGTAAGGGGAAGATACACAGAACGAAAAATGACAAAAGAAACTACAGGTTAATGGCACAATTGTTGCAAATGTGTGGGGTCAAGTTAGCAGAGTGTGTGTCTGTACACACAGGTGTATCTGTAAGCACAGATGAAATACTACCTCTTTGCAAGATGATTATTATCAATGAAGTGGCTAAATGCTAATGTAATCGCTTTCTTATCTTTGCAGATGCGTCTGCGAGACAGGAAGGACTCTCCTCAGTTGCTCATGGATGCTAAACATATCTTTCCTGTTACTTTTCCATTTAATCCATCCTCTCTGGCATTAGAAACCATTCAGATCCCAGCCAGCTTGGGCCTGGGCTTCATATCACGTGTCTGATCCCAAGGATGTACTGTCCGTGTTAGATGGAGCATCAGTTCCCTGGTATCTTTACCCGTTAAAACATAGTGAGCCACTGAAAACATGTTTTCTGAACAAAAAATCTATTTGTGCCCAGATCTGTAGTAAAAGTAGCTGGAAAACTACATAACAGCACCACAGATTGAAGGCTAATAGAAAGATGTTCATTTGTGTTCAGTCATTGCATTTATGAGGACATCACTGATTCATACATTTCCAGAATATGGAAATCGGGTTTGGACAAAAATTCTGTCTTCAGTGGTCTAGAGACATTTTTAGATCTTTAGTAACATATTTAAATAGTGTAAATTAAACTCCATATGTAATCTTCTTATAGGTAGGGAGCAACAGGGACAGTCACAGTCCTGAACATGGAAGACTTGAAAGTAAGGCATTTTGTAGTAGAATACAGAGTCACTTGGGAAGCCTGTTACATTTAATTTGTAAAAACTGGAACGGAGAGACACAAACTGGCAATATATAAAATGATTTCTTAAACCACTTCCTTATTTATGTCAGTTTGACATAAATTCTAGTGATAAGTCTTATAGCTCACTATATGCTATAACTTAGGTGTTCATTTGTTAGTATTGTGGTTTACCAAGCATACTAAATTGCTGCTGCATATTGTGTTCTTTTAAATGTATGACAGTATCATACTAAGCACTAAAAATAAATTACTTCATTTTTTGTTGTCAACCTTATCTGATGCAGTCTGATGCAGTCTGTTATTTTATCTGGATTTTTGCAAATGGTATCAAATAACACCCGTAGAGGAAAATGGTAACTAAGCACAAGTAGCACACTGGAAATTACATGTTTAGTTATTTTTAAAAGTAGTTAGCTAAAAAACACAGAATCTTGAAGCAAATGATCAGAAGTCAATAATGATTTTAGTATTTATTTAGATTTTGTAGTCTGTCTAATGTTCTTCTTTGTAGACCCCAGAAACGACAGTGTGTATTTTGAGTATAATCTCTTTTGTTTTGTTGCCACTTAAAAAAAAAAAAAAAAAAGAAAAAAGTATTCTCTCATACTGGAATTTGAGAGGAAAATTTCTGCAGTAGCCCAAGGCTCTCATTCTTTGAAAGGTTGACTAACAAGAACGTTAAGTAGGTTTTGACTATGATGCTGTCATTTGACTATGATTCATGCTGATTTAATGGCTGGAGATCCAGAGTGCATAACGAGAAACTGAGTTATTTTGGGTATTGCACATCTGACTGGAAAGATTCTTCTGTCTCACACATCTTGGATCTGCTATATAGAATTCACATTTCACAATGTGCAACATAAACGCAGAAGCCTTGCTTAAGGTTCCAATTCTGAACTTTAAAACAGGTAGTTTGTGGTGTATGGCTCAAATATACATGTAAAAAAAAGCCACACACATTGCTCAATTGCATTGTGCAATATTTTTTATGTATTATAATAATAAGCAACTTAGCATTAACATTGATTTCTTTTAAAATGTTGAGAAATGATCTAGAGGTACACTATTAGACTATTTGGTACTAATCTGTTTGCCTGCAAACTCACAGAAAAAAAATAGCTGTTAAGCAGACTGAAACATTTCAGTTATGTTTTACTTGAGAGGTAGACATGCTGTTTGTATGGTTCCTAAAATTGGTAGTAAAGACAACCTAAACTTTGTTGTATCATTTTAAGATGGTCATGTCGTCTTATTTTCAAATGTGTTTGCCCCATATTATGTTTGATGGATCATGCCAGTACTTCCAGGAATCTAATAACACATTGCATAAATGTTTTGAATGATCTTTGCTAAATGATTTAGATTGTTTTCCTGTGCACGGTATACCAAACACTCTTTTTTCAAATGTTACTTGATTTCTGAAACTACAGCTACTGTTAAGTGGCTCCAAATAAGGTATAATGTAGTTTTCAGGCTGTTAGGGGTATTGTACTTGTGAGAATGTAATGGGAAAGCCTTCACATCCAGTAACGGCGTTAGGAAAGAAAATACGTGAGAACATGTTGACGTACAAATTTTTTCTCCTGTTGAAAAACAAATAATTGGCTTTACAGTATGTTCATACTGTAGATCAGGAAACGTATCCACTACTTAAGCATTAGCATATTAAAATGTATGCCTAAATGTATTTTTGTTTATTTTTTGTTTACCTGTAAAAAGCCTTATTGTATCTTGTTTCCTTAAAAAAAGTAGTGTTTAGTAATTTATAGGTATTATCCTTAAACTCAGTGGTTTGACTGGTATTACTTTTATATCACATTAAAAGTATATGCTGCTTGACATGTTTTAAAGGAAAATATTTTTAAGTTGGAATAGATGTGTAATTGGTAATTCATCTAACATTTTACATTGCAGTATTTTACATGCACTTTTCAGAAGTAAAATTTTAGTGTCAGTGTATAATATATCTTTCACCTTAGGACAAATCTCTCTTTAACCATGGAATATAATGCAGAATTATTTTAACAACCTTTTTTTTTTTTCCTTGAATCATTGTTATGCTCTTTTAATGTGGACATATCTTTTATATTTTAATTTATTATCTATTGCTATGATAGATTTTATTGAATGCTGGAAAAATACTTGTCAATGACCCCTTAGAATGATATACAGTTATTCTAGAGATTTTGCACAATAATTACCTCACTCAGTTTGGTATATTTTTATTCCAGTGATCATCTTATTCTGATGTTTAGGACACAGTCTTCTATCTAAATTTTGAAAAATTGCTTCTCAGACTTCAATCTGGGATGGAACGTGAAAGTGCTTAAGTCAGTTAAATGCGATTAATCTGTTCTATCTATCACAGGAAAAAAATAGGGTCAACTTCAATGTTGAAAAGTTGATTGATATCCAATAACATTTGTTCCCAACGTGGAAACACCAGCATTTGTGATTTGAAGGTCTGTGTAATTTGTGATTTAAACTGAACACATTTCAAATACCGTACAAAAAACTATGAATAAACACTCAGTTTTTTTAAGATGTTGATACTTCATGTGATAAATAAAAGCCTTTAAACATAGGTTTTCACTCGATGCCACTACAGTACATAGATGAAAACCAAAACATTGTCAGAATGACCTGAGCTCTGATCTGTTGTAGTGTCTGATGTTGTACTTAGTAAATGTATGCATCATAAAACCTGTAGCCTAATAGCTATCACTGGAAAATGTCCAAATAAAAATACAACTGTAAGATTTGCTTTGGGTTTTTGTTTGCTCGGTTGGTTGGTTGTCCATTAGCTGTGTGCTGGCATAGTCCCCAGATGATCCCACGGGTTCCCTCCGCTTCCATGGCAGATTTGGTGCTGACTGCCAAGGGAGTTGGCTAAAATCTGAGGGTTGTATAAATACATACCCAGATACCAACAGGGTGCCATAAACCGCTGGGCGTACTGGAGAATATTTTGTTTGACGTAACCCACTTCTGTTAGGATATATTGTCACCAAATATTAACAGTTACTGAAATAAGAATTAAGATCTGTACTTTGCTAAAACGTTGTCTTCTGTGCCACGAAAGCTCTTGGGCGCCAGGCGGGCAGGGAGGGCTAGTGAGCCTCGGGCATGTATCCGTCTGCCAATGCCTGGCACTATGTCTATTCACATCTTCTTCCTCATAAAGGATATTCAATTATAATACCTATGAGTGCCCTAAGCTTACTAAATGCATTCTGAGTTATGTTTATCTTACTCTAAGTTTGTCAGAGAAACTGCTTCATGGTGTCTTATTAATTAATTAATGTTTGTTTTTCCCTATGCGGCCAGGAATGGCCCCCCTTGTGATCCCTCGGGCAGTTAGGAAATGGAAGATCAACAAGGGGTTTTAAATTTCCTTTCCTTTGTTTATATATTAACAAATAAACGAATTATAAGATCATACAATATTAATAGCAACGTACATTTCTTTCTACCAACATTGAGGGTATAGTGCTGCATACCAGTATGCTGGATGTCAAAAAATTACTTGGAAGAAACACGCAGGAGAAGACTGCAAAAGCAATTGGGATTTGCAGGACTTAAAAGAAAGCAAGGTAATTAGCACAGTGCTCCTAACCAACTACTCGTAACTGAGGCTACTCGGCACCGAGTTCTTCTGGAGCAGAACCAGACGCTGCTCAGTACTCAGAGCTACTTCAAACCCAAATTACGTTCCTAATCCCTAAAGATGTCTCCAAGGTCCCAACCTTGCCAATATGGGGATTGGGACTACTTCACCTCTCCACTATACTTACATACGTCTCAAAATTAGCAGCTGGCCTGCAAGCCATCCGCAGAAAAAGCGCCACACACTCAGGAACGCTTTCCCCGGCTGCTGCGGGTCACTGAGGCGAGCAGAGCGGGGAACCGCCTTCCTCCTCCTCCTTCGCGGGGAAGGGCCCTGCCCGGACGGGACAGGCCCCGCATCCGGGCCGGCTCCGCTTCCCCACGCCTCGGGGGCGGACGGTGGCCACCTGCCCCCTGCGGAACCGGCCGCAACACCTCTCTCCCCGCCGGCGGCCCGCAGCGGCGACGACTCGGCCCCCATGGCGCTGGCTGAGCTCTACACTCAGGTGAGCGGGGCGGGGAGCGGCCCTGAGGGGGACCGGACCGCCATGGCAGGGGCGGCGCCTGAGGGGAAGCGGGGGCGCCGTCTCCCGCGCCCGCTGAGGGAACGACGGCCGCCCCGTGAGGGGAGGAGAAGGAACCAGGCCGGGGCGAGTAACGCCGAGCTCGCCGGACCGTGCCTGTGCTTTTTGTGCTTTCTGGGGCATTAAAATGTTGAGCCATTTGTGTTCCTGACAGAGCTGGCTGGTTTGTACCTGAGGGAGGGAAGGTGTCCTCTCTGTGTAAGGGCGCTTCGCCTGTGTCGGACAGCTGAGCGGCTATAAAATCCCAGGGCAGCATGGGAAAATACTTCTTTTCGAGAGAAATACCTCTTTTCGCGGACTTTTGGTCTGTAGGTGTAGGTGTCTGAGGTGCTAGCCAGCAATTAGGCAGTTTGAAAGTTTAACAGCACTTCCCTGGCTGCTTAATCATGGAGTGTGCACTCTTTTTGTTATCCAAATATCGAATATGTTTGGCAGAACTTGGCACTAAAACAAAGAATCTTCCTCCTTAATGTGGCTGCTGTGGTTTTTTTGCACAATTTTTCCCACTTTTCCTGTAGTCACCAGAGTTGTGACACATAACTTCTTCGCTTAAATAACAAAAATAATATGCATGTGTTTCTAAGCCTGTATCTGTTCTATTGCAAAAGCAGCTGCTGTAATAAACTCCTGTTTAGCCGTGTGCTGCACTGGTATTTATTCATTTGTTGTATTGGTACCACACTCTGAGCAGCAGAAAGAACAAACGGGGTTTTTTTAATCAGAAATAGCGTTAGGCAGGTGAAGGGGAGGAAGGAGCGTGGGTGTAACTTGATACAAAAATGAGCAAACTCTCTTCTGTTTACTTGTAAGGCAGGGTTTGGAGGAAGCGAACTTTGGCAGGTGGGGTACGTTTGCCAATGGAGGCTCCTGGAACTGCAGGGACCTTTTCTGAAGAATCAGTACTTTGATCGCGTGCTTTTTCCTCCCTTTCTTGTCGGTGACCTAGCGCAGTTCACTTTCTTACATGGGAACACGCTATGTGCCCCTGAGGCTGTGTGGTGGTGATATTCTTGACTCACACAGAATAACAGCAAATAAAGAATTCAGTTTAACAGCTGTGAAGAGATAAGTATTTTTTTATAAGCCAGGAAATCAGCATAGTGTAGAAACGGCACAAAAGTCAATTTACACTTAGATGGAAAAAGCAAAGTTAAAACTGATTTCGTTTAGCCATGTCTTTCATTTGCCCGTGAAGTAGATATTTGTGAAGCTGGGTTTTTCTGCCTTTGATCAGATAGATGAAAACATTGTCATTGTAGTTGTTTGGGTTTGTTTAGAAAAGGTCTTTGTGATTTTGGATATTACGTGACATGACAAAATGCCATCATGCTGAAGGCATCAGCAAAGAGGTATCATGAAAGTGGCTGAGGTTTCGATTAATGGTCATCACCTGACATGCATGCCAGGTTGGCATATGGTTGACTAGAAAGATCAATCTCCATCTTTAGAGATACTGAAAACGCAACTGGAGAGGCCACTGAGCAACCCAAGCTAACTCGCAGGATGTCCCTGCGGAAGTCCCTCTTACCCTAAATCGTTTGGTGCTGATCCTCAGGGGTTGGAGTTGAGAAAGCTACTGTTGAGGTACAGTGCAGTTTGTAGGGACCTCTGTAGGCACCCACGGTTGGCCATGTGTTCAGTGGTGTTTTTGGGGCAGAGACTCTCATGTTCCGAGGATCTGCTGGAGCTTCCAGGGCTTCCTCCAAATTAGAGAGGAAAAAAAGTAATTTGTGCCAAAAACAACAGTTGCAACACCAGAATGAGAAGGTGTATGAGTCTCCAAGGTATCTGTGGGTATGCTAACACTTCATGAAATCCTTGACTAATGTTAACTTTTCAAGTAAGCAGCTGCAGCAGTTCTCACGGGTTTATTTAAACACAGTTGTTTTAAACTGACCATGAATATAGCTAGGCTAGGGGAATTAAATGAAGGGTTCTGGCTATCAAAACAGAAAGGTGCTGGAAGAAGATTATACGGCATGGTTGCTTGTGCAAGTAGGGACTGAATGATTCCCTGCTCTCTAGTGTTACTTTGTCACAAATTAGAGAGAGAGCCCATAAGAAAGCTCCGTACTGGTGGTTTTCAGGCTTTTTTTCTGACTTCACTGTCCTTCCTCCATCCAAATATAGTCTTCAACGTCATCTTCATTGCCATCTGAGATACACACTATATGGTATAAAAAATACTGTGCACCAAGGTTTAAGGAAGATGGTGACACGTCAGAAGTAATCTCAAACTGCAAATCCTTGAACAGAAGTGATTTCAATGTTACTAAAACCAGTGTCAATGTATAGATGATGCATTAGGGAGGTTTTTAGGGATGCCGCTTTGTTAAACCCTGGCAGGACGAGAAGGACACACTCCACATTAGTGAAGAAATTCCTGACTTCCTGAGGTTGCCAGCTGTGTTGTGTCCTTTTAAGGAATGCTGTTTCCTATGGCCTCTAGGGTGTTTCCTATAGCTTCTAGGGCAGGGCATTTAAGGATGTTGCTAATGCTTCAACATTTTAACTTTAGCGTAGGAGGACTAGGTGGTTTGAACAGCATAATTTACATTCAAACATTTATGCTTCGGAAGGCTGGAGGTAATTCTGTTGTTCTTATTCTTCAAATACCTAAAAGAAAATTACAATTCATCTGCTTCCATTGGAAATAAGTGCTTTTAAGGAAGGTTGTTTTCTTCCTGAGACAGAGCTAAAGTACCCTACTGAGACTGAGCTCAGCTAAGCCAGTTGACTGCTTGTAAAGAAAGAAACCTGCCAGTAGTCTTTGAAGTTTGCCCTAGAACAGGGGAAGATGTTGTTTGGAGGTTGCACTTCAGTCCCTTGAAAAGAAAGGTTAACTGTGCAGTCTATCTATGCCTCTGGCAAAATGTTTTCTAAGTTCAGTATCCTATATTTGAATTCAGGGAAGTGATTGTCTAAATTCTGGTAAACGAGTTGCTTTCTCTGATACTTACTCATTTGAAATTTCCTAGAAATCAGGGCTCTGCCTTAAGTATATTTTATTCTCTTTGTTCAGTGTTAGAGGGTTTGAAGAGCCTGGCAACACTCTGGCCCTTATTCACCTTCCTGCATGCTGTGTTGTTCTGCAGACTTTACATTAAACAGGAGCAGAACAAGCATGTCTGAGATTAATGAGTCTGCTCCCATTTTTTTCTTTCACAAAGAATAACTAAAGCACAAAAATACAGCCAGCTGAATGAGTCAGAGCTAAGAATAATCCCCAAAAGTGCTGGCATCCAGTTCAGCTTTTAGGTTGCATTTGACTTTTGAAAACTATCTTTTTATGCTAGCCTGGTCTTATGATAATAGCTAAGCTAACTATTATGTTGGTTTTCTGTTGTAGTACAATAGGGTTTGGATCCCTGATAATGAAGAAGTTTGGCAGTCTGCAGAAATCACAAAAAACTACGAAGCTGGAGACCGTTTTCTCCATGTGCAATTAGAAGATGGAACTGTAAGGAGAAAAGCCTTAATTATTGTGGGGTTTGCTGAGATATGTTTATGTAGAAACATAGGACTCATTATGGGATCTAAATGACTTGTCCATATTTTCTTTTATGCTAACCCTTCAATGACCAGAATTTTATCATAGTGAAATTTGTACAGTAAACAGCTGTTACCTAAAAATATGAAGAGTGCAATTCTACTGTATAATATTAGTATAGAACACATACCTGGAAGATCACTTCGTTTTTGAAACAAGCACTGAAACTCATCTTAAGTTGAAGTAAATCAGAAGTGCAAGGCAGGCGTAGTTATTTGTCACAGAGGAATATGCTTTTTTTTTTTCTCCTGAAGTTCTTGCTTTATGTAAGATCTGTTAATTCTGGTATCTGAGTTCTTTACAGATTTAATATTTTGAAAACAGTATTTCTGTATTTCTGCATTCCTGTTCTGTAAAGACAAGTATTAAACGTATGATTAAATGGATTTGTTGACAGAAGTGGGTTTTAAACTTTGTGTAAAGAAAACTGAAGTGTTGCAAGTAAGGATAGTTTTAGAGCTGACTTTGTTCTGACCACATTTACTTTCATTCAGTTGCAGCTGGTCTACTGTTTTCATTTGTAGTTGAAACATGCATGTGTTTATAGAGCTAAACACATTTCCCATTTTCACAGATTTCAATACAAAATATTGTAAATAAAGAGAATGTACTTCTCTTTTTAATGCACAACAAAGAGCTCCATCTTACTTTCATGATCTCGAAGTCCCCTGAATTCAGTGGGATGTATGGAATTGATGAAACACAAGATCAGACAGGGCTCTGTCAACCCTGTAACTTCATGCAAAGGTAGAAGATCAATTTGTGTTTATGCAAACATAATGCATTTTATGATATTTCAAGAAATTTTTGTTGACAGGAACTTAATTACCCTGTTGATCCAGCTGCTTTGCCACCCCTACGAAATCCTGACATACTCGTTGGTGAAAATGATCTCACTGCACTTAGTTATCTCCATGAACCAGCTGTTCTGCACAATCTTAAAGTTCGTTTTGTGGAGTCTAAGCTGATCTACACCTATAGTGGTAAGCAAAGTGAAATGCAGGGATTAAAAAAAATTCTTAAAAAAAAAAAATCTTGGGTTAGTTTGCAATATGATGTGAGTAATGTTTTCCTCAAATGTAGTTTAATTCATTCAAGTTAACTCATTTTTGTAGGAGTATAGACTTGTTTGTTGATCAAGATAATCTATGTAGTTTAGAAAATATTCCTACTTTGTATCAGTTTAACTGTTGTTTCCAAAAACCGGCATTTCATTGAACTAGCCTATGTTTTGTTTTTGTTTTGTGCACTTGGTTGTAGGAATAATTTTGGTTGCAATAAACCCCTATAAACAGTTGCCAATATATGGAGATGCTATTATCCATGCATATAGTGGGCAAAACATGGGCGACATGGATCCACATATATTTGCTGTGGCAGAAGAAGCGTACAAGCAAATGGCAAGGTTCAGTATGTTGTTTAATGTCTGTAAATAACACTAGAAGTCTAATGACAGTCAGTTTTAATTGTAATTTAATTTAACTGTGTATGTGCTATTGGCTATTAAGAATACCTTTGAATGGCTAACTTAACTAGAGGAGGAGTAATTCCTTAACCAGCTGAGGAATTTCTAGAACTCATAACTATTTTCATTCTTGATGAGGGGCAAAACACTGTCTTAGCTGAGTGAATAGCAGTGACATCAGCCTAGAGGTTACAACTGAAGAGGACTAAGAGAAGAACAGATGAAAGATGGAACAGATAAGAGAGTTGACCACAGCTGTGTTTTTGTACATTTGTTTCATGTATATAATTCTTACTTTTATACATGCATTTTAGACATGTCTGATTTAAACTGTCTGGTTATTTGGTTTCAGAAATAACAAAAATCAGTCTATTATAGTCAGTGGAGAATCAGGAGCTGGAAAGACTGTGTCTGCAAGATACACTATGAGATACTTTGCCACTGTGAGTAAGTCAAGCAGCAATGCACATGTGGAGGATAAAGTATTGGCATCCAATCCAATAACGGAGGTAAGTTTCAGGGAGTGCCTCTCAAGTCTGTACTCTTCAAGGAAAGAATTCTGTGAGCTGCTGGAAACTTTTGTTTGAAATCTTTAGGAATGTTTTAGCTGCCTGAGTTAGGTAACTAAATTAGAAGTTCAGCTTCTAAATGTTACTGATGGAAAGAAGTAGTGAGCTTCAGGAATACCCAGGTTCTGCTTAATTTACCAGTGGCCCTTTAGAGGCACTAGTTTGCCTCCAGAGTTTTATCTGACCACATCTGGTTAATTAGATGATGAGAAAACAATATTGAACAAGTTGTTTGTTTGTTTTTATTAATTGGAATAGAAACTGTTTAATGTTCCTTATGGTGGGAAGACATACTTTCTCTAATTTTCAGTTTATCTAGTGTTATGCTATTTGACTTGAGGCTTATTGTCAAATTTGGGCCTCAAAATTTAAATCTAACAGCTCAATGCTATATTGATTCTTGAGCACCTTTGATTTTAGGAACTTGTAGTTGAGTCATGTTTTGACAAAGTTATTCTTATGAAAGATGCAAGTAAAACAAATTCTAAAAGTTTATAATTTCTGTAGGCTGTTGGCAATGCAAAAACCACACGGAATGATAATAGCAGTCGATTTGGAAAATACACTGAAATCAGTTTTGATCAGAGTTACCAAATCATTGGAGCTAACATGAGAACATACCTGCTTGAGAAATCCAGAGTTGTCTTTCAGGTGGGTAACATAAAGTTAAAAACACTCAATATCAGTACAGCTACTGATGTACTGTCCTTACTAGTTTCATACAGAAAATGTTATGTGAAGTTCTGAATAGTATGTCTAATCAGCATTTGATTTTTTTTTAATAGGAGCTAGTCTTATCTATAATAAGAAACTAATTTATTCCATGTTCTTCTTTATGTTAAGTGAAGGATGTATCTCATGGACAATTCCCTGAGATAAGTGCAAGAAGTATTTGAGAAATCTGTGACTTTCAGTCACAATAGTAACACATGGCGATTGTATCTGGCAAGGAACAGCGTATATAGGGCAGAGGGAGTCTCGGTAAAAAACTGACTGAAAATTTGTAAGGCCAGGGCTTTTTGCATGTGACTCATTACAGTGTCAGAGCATAATTGTGATAATCTACTAAAGAAAGCATTTCATTTTATAAAACTACTATATCAAAGTTTTTCTGGTTAGTAGTATTGTAACTTTTTAAATACTATGAAAAACACTTCCATATATCTGCTGGCTGAAGGATGGTTTGGAAATAGAGATTTTTCTGAGTGACCATGGGGCAGTGTTTCAGCTGGCACTCCTATATAGTTATTCTTTAGAGTATTTGTCAGTTGTTGTTAGTAGGTGGTTGTTCGGGATGAAGAAATTATTAGAGTAACAGCCTTGGGGAAAGAACTCAGCATATCGATAATAAAGTATATTTGAAATTATTGCTTTCAAAGCTCTTGTTGAAGTCTAAGATGTGCTGTTTTAATATTGGGCAATTTCTTTGCCAAACAATGTTGCAGCAGAATTTAGCCTTCTGGTATCATTATCTCTTTACAGTAATGTTGAATATCGAATGTCTTTCTGCTTGATTGTTGTTTTGGGTTTTGGTTTAGGTTTTTTTTTTTTCTGTCTGTAATGGTATTCTTTGTTTTAATTTACAGTCAGAGAATGAGAGAAACTACCATATATTTTATCAGTTGTGTGCATCTGCTATGCAACCTGAATTTAAGCATCTTAAATTGGGTAGGTCTCAAGAAAATAACCCACTCTTCATTTTTGCATTGCAGTGTTTTCAAGATTGGATTTTCAAATGTTAGGATGTTAAGTACTTTATAGCATAAATCTCACAGACTTACAATGGGACTTGCATTTTTAAGCCACTTAGCTATTAATCCTGCTTGCATTGAGCTTGGTAGCAAATCCCTAGTAACTTGAATAGTGCATGATCAAGTACCTGAGTGTCTTTGAAATCTTATTCTAATATTTCTGTAATGACAGATGCCATAATGACAGCTTCCAGAGAAGCTTTAATGCCACCTGGGAAAAACAGACCTTAGGTACATTTTTACTCAGTCTTCATTCCTGTTTGTTTGTTACATCAACTATTAAGATTGCTAGGGATTATGAACACTAATTCATGTCAGCTTAACTGAGTTAGGCGCATGGATTTCTCTCAAAAAAAGAGGACTTCCAGCTCATTGCTGAAGAGCTGTCATCTGATGGCATCATTAATTTTCTGGTGTTACAAGAGTCTTTAACAAATGGCTATCCCCAATCCCGAATTTTCCAGCATTACAAGTTTTGCTTCTTGTCTATAGGAAGCGCAGAAGAATTTAACTACACAGGAATGGGTGGCAGCGCAGTAATAGAAGGAGTTGATGATGGAGCAAATATGGTGGAGACTCAGAAGACATTTGCCTTACTGGGTAAATTCTTGGGAGTACCTACTCAGTAGATTTCTTTTTTTTTTTCTTTTTTTTTCTTTTTTTTTTCTGAAATGGGCAAAGGTGTATTGTTTCTGAAGCATTCCAAATGTTAGTAGTAATTACCAAAATAATTTCCTTCATAGCTTATACATTGCACTGTTGGTCTATTTTCAAAGTACTAGGCAAGAGCAAATGGCTATTAGCAATTGGTGTTTGTTGTTAATGGTCAGAATCACTAAGGGCTGGAGCCTTCTTGGCCCTTAAGCTAACATGCTGTGACAGAAGTGGAATTAGAAGCTTCTTTGCCCCTTTATGGCTTATGTGAAAGCCAAATCAGACTTGAGCTGGCACTTGGGGAGGTACAGGAATTTATGCCTAATCTCTCATCCAGTCGGGGAGAAAGTGGGCAGAACCAAGGCTTTGCATAGTAGTCTGCAGAGATGCTATACAATTCTTGGCTACACAACAGAGCAAGTAATCCAGCATTGTGATATTTTAATTAATTGTACTGTTTCTGAGTATTTAAAATAATAAAAAAGTTTTCTTTTAGGTCTGAAGGGGGATTTTCAGATGGATGTTTTTAAAATGCTGGCAGCAATCCTACACTTAGGCAACGTGGAAATAACAGCTGTTGGAGATGAAAGATCATCCATCAGTGTAAGGAAGTAGTTCACTCATATACCAGCATTTTCTTTTATATCCTATGCCAAAAGTCATTTAGTAATACTTTTCCTCATATCTGGGGCTCAGAGCAGCATTAAATCTGGTATAGTACACTTAAGAGATTTCTCCATCTTCATCTGTACAGAATCAGAGAGAGTGTTTACGCAAATCCTGTTTTGTGCCCAAGTTCAGAACGTCTGAACAAAAGGCAAAATATGGCTAAGAGAACCCCATATCCAATTGTTTCTTAGCTGTTGGAAAAGCCATTTGGGACTGTTTGCAGGATACAGGAAACGGAGTATTGTCAAAGCTGCTCAGAATGTGTCCTAGCAGATTATGCAAGTGTAAAAAGCAAGGACACCTAAACATAGACAAAAGTAACTTTTCCTTTCAATGTCTTAATCCAAAGCATCTCTTCCAGACTAAGTTTTTCTCTCCTATATCAGGAGCTCTATCCAGTATTACTTGTTTTAGCTCTTGATATTTTGCCACATGAAGAAGTGAACAGAGCCCTTGTCTGTCTAAAAGCATGTCATTGTTTGATGTCAGTAGTCCCACAATTTCACTGTCTAGACAATAGTTAAAGTATTAAACATAATCTAATAATATTTATTTATCTTCTTTAAAGCTGGAAGATAAACATCTCAATATATTCTGTGAACTTTTGGATTTAAACTGTGACAAAATGGCACAATGGCTGTGCCACCGAAAGATTATCACTACCTCAGAGACTGTAATAAAGCCAATGACAAGAACTCAGGCTGTTAATGCAAGGGATGCTCTGGCAAAGAAGATCTATTCTCATTTATTTGACTTTATTGTGGAAAGAATTAACCAAGCTTTGCAGTTCCCTGGCAAACAACATACTTTTATTGGTGTTTTGGACATTTATGGGTAAGAATGTTTCTGGAAACAAATTTACTTTAAGTTGTGCCTTTTCTTTGGAGTTGATAAGAGGCACTTCTCAATTTGTGCTGCTAATGAATCTGTAGGGTTTTGTTTTACTAAAAGATCATAGTCATGTAAGTTCTTTAGCATCCAGAGTAGTCTGGAAGTGTTCAGCAAGTATAAATATTAGTATTTTTTGTGAATGAGGATTAAATTTAACTTTTGATATGATACATTTAGATTTAACTCTGGATTTTTTTAGCTCTGTTATGTCTGATAACATTAACTTCTAGGGAAGTTTTGAAATGCCTTAGCATCTTCATTAGTCTTATGGCTATTTAGTTTTCTTAGAAATACCAGGATAGCTCCAAAGTCTTGCAAGGATACTACCATTTGTATTTAAATGTCAAGGGATCTTTTTTCTCCAATACTGTTACATCGCCTTATTTTTTTCTTATTTGATGTGTTTCAGCTTTGAAACGTTTGATGTGAACAGTTTTGAACAATTTTGCATCAATTACGCTAATGAAAAACTGCAGCAGCAATTTAACCTGGTATGTTCTTTTATTTGTTATAGTTCTTGATCTTATTTTGCTTCAGTTTTGAAATTATCAATGATGGATAATAACAAATGCTGTTTGTATTTGAGGAATGGATATTTCTGGATAATGGCTATCTGGTAATAGATAAAAATATTTTATTTTTAGATATATACATACACACATATATACAAATGAAAATTTCTGCATTTATTTTCTTACAGGACAGGCATATACTATACTAGAAAATATATAAATATTTTGTTTCTATCCTATATATACAATCACACACGTGCACACATTGTATATATTTGCTTCCTTAATTGTAACCTTGCATTTTCGTAATTTTCACATATCTAGCATGTCTTTAAACTTGAACAAGAAGAATATATGAAGGAAGATATCCCATGGACTTTAATAGACTTCTATGACAACCAACCTGTCATTGACCTTATTGAAGCTAAAATGGGAATTTTAGAACTTCTGGATGAAGAATGCTTGGTAATTTAAAAATTTTTGTATTTATGAGCTCATAAAAAGCCTGTGGGTTAATTCGTATTTTGTTTCTTTTAAATGGGAAGTAGAGCATTTTCCTCATAAAAGGAACATTAATTTTTGCCCTCTATTTGGTAATTTTAATTGTAAGTCACTTAAGTCTATTTTTTTCTTGTAAAGTTAAGAACCTTAAACTAGATTCTTCCCTAGAATCTAACCCAGCAAATAGATTTCTTCACTGTGAGGTAGTGCAGTACTAGAACAGGTAAAGCAAAGGTGCAGTGGGATCCCCATCCTTGGATACTTTTTGGATTTGGGTTCAAGCAGAAGCTTGATCTAGTGTTGGTGGTAGTCTTGCTCCATGCAGGAATTTAGATGACCCGGTCTCCAGGGGTCTCTTCCACCAATATTTCTACAATTCAGTTATTCCATGAATCACTAATTTTGGTACAAAAAAACCAGTCTTCCTTTTCTTTTTGGTAAGTTCTTGTTGAATGCACCAAACCTACTTCTTTACTTTTTCTTCTTTAGTCTTACTGTTTTTTTCTCTGTGCTTCTCTCCTGACTGTAGCAATTCCTGAATCTATATTTTTTCCTTCTACATATATGTAGTTCCCTTAGGCTTCCAAACCTATTGAAGTAGCTTTGTCAGTGAAGAGCAGGGCAGGGAAAGGTGAGCTCTCTTAAAGTGGTCCCTAAAAGGTGCTTTGGTGATATTGGCAAGTCATACTTCTCAGAATCCAAACCATGGAGTAGTATGGGAGAGATTAGGGAATATTCCCTAACTCATTATTTTATCTGTTATTCTGTTCATTGGCATTTGCAGGGATCAGATTGTTCCTGATTGCAGGTAGCATCCTCTCAGGACAAAATGATTTATGACTCATCAGAGAATTAACTTTAATTAACATTAATATGACCTTCTTTCTTAAAATGATTTGCTACAGGAAGCCACTGGCTATTCTGAAAAGACAAAAACTGGTTGTTACTAGGCCTCATAACTCACTGAAGATGCATTATGCAGAGAGGATTCATTGACAGGAAGCAGTTTTGCTGTTTTTAACAGTCCAGCAGAGTTTTGTTAAAGAGATTGCCCTTCTCATTTTTACAGTTACCTCACGGAACAGATGAAAACTGGCTTCAAAAGCTGTATAATAATTTTGTCAATAAAAACGCACTCTTTGAAAAGCCGAGGATGTCAAACACCTCTTTCATTATTCAACACTTTGCTGATAAGGTACAGTGTAAACAACCCAGTGTTATTTCACCTTGTTTCTAGCAGTAGCTCATTCAGAGAAGAAACAAACTTACAAAATAGAGGAATAGTAACCATGCGTTTGGAACTTCTATAAAATCTACCTTCAATACACAGTACTATTTATATATTGGTAATACTGCCCATAACATGCCATTTAAACATTAGAAGTGCTTAAGATAACGAATTTGAGAGTATAAAAATAAATCATCAAGATAAAGAGGCAGAAAAAGTGTGCAATGTATAAATAAAATGGTTAAGACTGTAGTCTGTACACATTTTAGTCTCAGTTATTTTCATTTCAAATGTAGTACTCCTTTTCTGGTATTTTGATTTGAAATCATAGAATAATGAAGAGAGGAGGAAAGAAATTCCTGATGAAGGCAGAAGGAAATTGCAGTTGATAGTGGATTCTGACAGTTTGTCCTGCTTCTAAATTTGCAGTATGTGTGTATGTATGCTTGCCATAATGCAACTGGTAAAAGCAGAGTTTCAGCCATCACATTTAAGACTAATAAAGACCTGTTGGCCACCACAGCTTAGACAGTGAAAACTATTGTTTTGCTAAGTGTTCGTGTATTGCTGAAAAGTTAATGATTTCACTTGTTTGCACAGGTAGAATATAAATGTGAAGGATTTCTGGAAAAAAACAGAGATACAGTACATGAAGTATTGATTGAAATCTTGAAAGAGAGCAAGGTTTGTGAACAATCAGTAATAATTAATTTTCTGAATACCTGATTTTAGTGGAATTCATTCAGATCTGGTTTTAAAAGTTTTTTTCTGATAAAAAGATTTTTTTAATAGGTTGAATCAATTATTTTAGTCTTAATTTTTATTAATAGTCTACAAGTGTGTATTTTTAACGTCAGAATAACATACAAGATGGAAAAACACAGTATTCAACTTTTTCATATATGTGCATTTACTTTGCTAGTTGTGTTAGTATTTTTTATTTTCTTAGTATCTCCCTTGAATAGCATTTTGGAATCCTTGAAACTGAACAATTCACTTAATTAATTTTTTTTTGGTAGTCATTACATGTAGCTTTGATAGGTGGCTTATCATTAACAGCTGCCTTTGTTTATTCTTCAAAAGAGATTAAGAGAATGCCAAGGCAGAGAAAACATCAGATGTCTTATATGTGCCTGCCACTGCCCATCTGCTTGAAGGCCCTGTCCCTTTCAGGTCTATAGCCTTGAGACTGCAGGATTGCTATTAAGGAGCTAACTTAATCAGACCAAAATATTCTTAATTTAAATTAAATATTGTGAAAATATAACCTTTAGTGGTCTTATTTTTAACTCTGTTCTGTATTTATTCCATTTTGCTCATACTGAAATAGCTTTTGCAGGGCTACTTAACAGTTGTTGAGTTTTGTCTGTGAGATGTGGAAGTGCTTCACAATAGACTCAGAATTGTTGTAACTGTTTCTTCAGTTGTTGTTTGTGGCTTAAAGTTCCACTTCCAAGTCCTGCAATACCTGGCCTAAGCATTAAGATGGATGGGGTTTGCATTTTACGTTACAGTAGGTGTAATTTTTATTTAAATGTTATTACAGTTACACAGTATTTAACTGTGATTCTTTCACCACACTTTTAGTTTCATCTGTGTGCAAATTTTTTTCAAGACAATCCAGTGTCCATTCCACCTTTCAGTTCAACTATAAACATCAAATCTGCAAGACCTGTTCTCAAGTCACCTAACAAACAGCTCCGGATGACTGTTGGCAATAAGGTACTACATAAACATGCTATTCTGTGATGCTCATACTTTCAGGGAAGTGTCTGAGGCTATGATGCTGTATTCTGTTACTATTCACGGTGAACTATCCAGTTTTCATTATAGCAAGAGCCAGCCACAGTGCAGTGCTCCAGGTCTGGGTATAAGCAGGTGTGTTTAATTTATATATAGGAGACTGTTAGGTACAGCAGGACTGTTAAATTTCTTGTGTTTAACATATAAACCATAAGAAAATCTCCCAGTGTCCAGCCAAAACCTAACAAAGAATTAAAAAACTTAAGATTTGACTTTTTCCTTAGCTGGAAATGTTTCATTAGCAAAACTGTTATGTCTGATATTTTCTAGTTCCGGAGTTCTTTGTCTTTACTTATGGTGACACTCAATGCAACCACTCCTCATTATGTACGATGCATAAAGCCAAATGATGAGAAGTTGCCTTTTGAGTAAGTATGTTAGTGGTGCTGAGCTGTTACATTACCTTTAAAATTAAGACTATTCTTCTATTTCACAGTAGCTACATGTCAGCAAGCTAAATTCTTACTGTTGAACTTCCTGTACAGAACATATTTTTCCTTTCAAGACAGCAGAAGTAAAAAAAAAAATAAAATTGTCTTCTTACAAAAATAGAATCATTCAGTAATAGTTATTGATACCTTAAAAGTTCTTATTATCCTAAAATTTTTCAAGTTGCATATTAGTGTCTGTGTATTTGTCAACATTTTTAGGGAAGAGGTTGTCCACCTTTGATTTAAGTTGATGGATATTTTGTTTAGGTGTGTTTGCTCTTGTACAGTATGGATTAGCACCAATTAATATTTAAGGAATAAAAGCTACTGCCATTTTCTTTGTGAACTTCCCTTTTGTCCACAGAAATATTTAGAGAAGCTTTAGAAGTCAGAAGGTATGAGCAGTGTTGAACATAGCCTTGGCTTTTTCCCTACAATTTTGATCATTTTAATGTTATAATACAATCATATATGCCAGATAGTTTGCATAATTCCTATGTCTAGCTTGATAACCACTAACTGTAAGCAGGAGTTAACCTTGATGCAGCTATTGGTCTGGTTTGTGGGCGGACATGTGGAATCTAGTTTCAGTTATACAGCTTTTAGCTGGAAGGTAGTGTAATGATAAATGAAATAAAAGCTTTTGGCATATCTGTGTAGGAGGGAGGAGGGAAACTTTGATTCTAAATTAATTTTTTTCAATGTGTTAGCTCATTTTCTTGAAGCCAGACAAAATCTGTCCATGCAAAACAAATGGTACTGTTTCACTGTCACTGCAGTGACCTCATTATTCTGTGTAATAGCAATGAGGGGAGAAATAGCTTGGATAATATGAAACCATGTCTGAATTAGACTAGAAGAGCTTACCATGAGTTTGTGAAAGAACAATATAGTCATCTGTCAGACACAGGGATCTCTTAGCTAGTACTGGATCAATACTGCAGCGTAGTGCTCTGTGGGCATATCAGCTCTGGTCCAGAATTGGAAAGGGTCTTTCTATGCCTTGTGTTGACAATCTTGAACCCAGATATTCATGAATAAATTCTGATTTATTTATAATCAATGTGTTAAAGAGTACCTAGAGAGAGTTACTTCGCGATAGACTGCTGAGGGAATTTATTTCTGTGTATGTTTTGCACTGAAAGTGGCATGATTCTTTGCCACTTGGTGATATGAACTTTCATGGTAAATATTGAAAAGAAACAGGACTATATAAATATAGTCTTCCTTCTGTTTTGAGGCAGGAAAAGAAAATCCAGGTACTCCCTGTCACTCATTAAAAAAACCAAGTATGACAGCATATAAAATGTAGGGAGCCCTGCATCCTATGGGCAGAAATAGAAATCCAGCTAGTAGAATGGTTATAATTATTATAGCATGCCAAACCCAGGAAAAATGTAAAATATAACTCTGCTTTTTTTAGGTTTGATTCAAAAAGAGTGGCTCAGCAACTGCGAGCATGTGGTGTTTTGGAAACTATTCGGATTAGTGCACAGAGCTACCCATCCAGGTGGGGATAGCAGTGGGCCTTTGTATGTCAAAAAATACTTAAGTGTCTCTTAAATAAATTGCATTTGCAAACTTTTTATTTTCCAGGTGGACTTACATTGAGTTTTTCAGCCGTTACAGCATTCTTATGACACAGCAGGAACTCTCCATAAATGATAAGAAGCAGATTTGCAAGATTGTTTTGCAGAGGCTAATCCAGGTAAGTTAGTATGCACTGACCCATTATGTATTATAGCATCTATTCTTAATAAAATGTCTCTTTTGCCAAGAGTAGTATCTCACTCCTCAAATAGGAAAGATACTTACATTATTACTCTTTCCTGATTTAGTGTGTTGCACATAGGCTTGCAAGTCAATAACCTTGTGTTGTGACACAGTCACGATGTGGCCATAGACAGATGATTTAACCTCTCTGTGCTTAATATCTTCACTTGTAAAGTGGAACATATTCTACCTATATTTAGAAACCTGTGAACAGTAAATGGTATACATTTGTCAAGTATTAGAAGTTTATGCACACAAGAGGGCTTTTGATGGTGGAATGCAGCACATTGGAGAGCTGTTCTAAAAATGTACTATTCTGCATACTGCTCCTATTTGTTAGGCAAACCTGTAGTGATTGAGGCTGGTCCAAGTCAAGCAAGCAATTCAAGTCAGCACATCAAGACTGAGTTCAGACTGAGGGATGTATAAGACCAAACACAGGCATACTTGCCACATAGCTCTGGCACAGGCCAAGGGTGAGAGCCTGAGCTTAAAAGAAGCTTCTCCCCTGAGTTTTTGCTCACACAGCTCTCTGATTCAAGGCCAGTCATGTGCATCAAAAAGTAGTGTTGAGCCCAGGGAACCAGACTTGTAGGAGGGGGTGAAGAGGTTGCTTTCAAGGCCTTGATGATAAGTCCAGCTCCTCCCTTTGTTTTGAGATCACTAGGGTGCAAAGTTTGGATGTAATTCTTTGGTTCTTTCCTGATAAGTGGATTTTCCCCCCATATACTCCTATCTACAAAGAATGCAGAGAGGATATTCTTATTTAGCAAGATCATGTCATTTCAGAAGAGCTTGCCTGAAGTGACAATTTATAAAAGCAAGAGAGTGTCTGGTCTACAATAATAAACTAAAAACTTAATATACCTATTGTTTTCTTTTTCAGGATCATAACCAATATCAGTTTGGGAGAACAAAAATTTTCTTCAGAGCAGGACAGGTTGCTTACTTAGAAAAACTGCGTTCAGATAAACTGAGGCATGCATGCATCATGATCCAAAAGAGTGTTCGAGGCTGGCTACAGCGGAAGAAATTCCTTCACATAAAACAAGCAGCTATTATAATACAGCAGTATTTCCGGGGGCAGCGGACTGTACGGTACTTCTGGCTGATAAACGAATTTGCTGTTAAGGCATGCCTGAAGGGATATAGAAGGTCAAACTAATGCCGAGCACTAATTTGGAAGTGTAGTTTTTATGAAAGAGCAATTCAGATTGTATTTCCATTTCCCCGTGATTGTAATTATGGACTTGAAAATGTTCAAGTTATTCAGCTTATATGAAGAAAACACACTAGCAGATTTCCAATGTTGTCTGCCAGATTCCTGAGAGGCCTGTCTACCTATAAGTTCAGTCATTAGGTAATGATGTGTGGCCCAGTTGTCGGCTTGGGCTTACTGCTTAGCTTTAGAGCCAGAGAAAAAATCAGGTAGCAGAAAGGAAAAGCAGTTCACAAGGGTCTACAAATTAGTGTGTACAAATTTTTATGAGGAATTATGCAGCAGAGAAACTGCACCAGTCATTCACAGAGCAGACTGAGAGGAAGATGGCTTTATTTAGGCTTTGAAATTTTCAGAAAGAGACCTTCAGAACAATTGCTTGTGGAACAGATTTCAAAGATTGTGGATAATTCCCTCTCTTTCACTTTGATTGAAGAAAAAGCTGTATTTTAGATAGTGGATGCCTGTTTTCAAAATCTTCTTTTTTGTGTGTGTGATTTGGCTGACTGAGGGAATGAGCAAGAGAAATCTAACATGACCTAAGTAAACTTTATTGTCTTTTGAATTAAGGCAAGCTATAACTGCAAGAACTTTGAAGCAAACGTGGGCAGCTATAACTATACAGAAATACTGTCGGGGTTACCTGGTCCGTAGACTTTGCCAGCTCATCCATGTGGCTGCTGTAACAATTCAAGCTTATACAAGAGGATTTCTAGCAAGAAAAAAATATCGGAAGGTACAGCCTACCAAAAATTTTATTTCAGTAACTGGAAACAGCTATTGCTCTATAAGAAAGATGGAGACAAGGGCAATGTTCCCTAATACTTTACCTTTTGCATATCTGGCTCTCATATCTTCTACTCTATTTTTATATTGTTACTATAAAAATACCGCTACACAGTAGCTTAGATCTAATCTCTGGGCTGCCAAGAACTCTGGTTGATGCAGATCATTCAGTGTGATTACTACAGTGGTTCAAATGTGTCTGGTGTCCAGGTATTTCTGTATTTTGATAGTTCCATGAGAAGCATTGTCATGACCAGTGTATGTAGATTCACAGAATGTTATAATTGATGCTGAACGAGCCATAGATAGTTACAGACAGATGTTAATATTTTATTTTAAAGATGCTTCAAGAACACAAGGCTGTGATCCTTCAGAAATATGCCCGTGCATGGCTTGCCAGGCGCAGATTTCAGAATATTCGGCGGTTTGTATTGAATATCCAGCTTTCATACAGAGTTCAGCAACTGCAGAAAAAGCTGGAAGAACAGGTGAGGGACACCAGTCAGTTTATGATTTTTACTAATTTTTTTATCATATCTGTTTTATTCAGAGCTCTCATGTTGACTAGAGGCTTATGTGAATTACAATAGCCGTACTTTACTTGGCAAGACAAGAGAATATGTAAGGGATAAGGTCCTTTATAATAAATCACTACTATTCTTCCTACATCCAGGGTAGGAAGAAATATCCAGAGTTTCCTTATATTTTGGGTTAGTTGTGCCAATGTGAAGAACCTGCAATGAACTATTTTTTTACTGTTTCTTAAGTAGTCCATCCAATCTCTGGATGGGATTACATGTATTAGGAAGAAGGATGTGTGCTCTGGTGCAACATATTTAGTAACTTTTGGGGATTCCATATTATGTTTATTTTGCAGCTTATTTCTGAGAGCCATACCAGCCAAATAATCTTTAGGATGGTAGCTTTAATCTAATTGATGGAAACAATCCTTGTTTGAAATAATCATGACTGATACGGGATGGTGAGCCGAAATAGGTCAAGTGTTTCCTTCAAAATTCTATTAAACAGTTTCAGGTGTGTGTTTTTCTGTTTTCTTTTAATTGGTCTTGCTCATTGTAGAGTAGAGAGAATCATGGTTTGCTGGAACGATTGACCGGTCTGGCTTCAACTCATATGAATGACATGGATACAATTCAAAAACTCGAATTAGATCTTGAAAAGTTAACTGCTCAAAAGAGAACATACGAAGAGAAAGGGAAAAAATATAAAGAGGACAGCGAACAGGTAAATTTTAATTGCCATCTCTGTGCTTTTATTTTAATTTAAATAATTTTTTCAGTTATTGGATTTATCAAATGCATGATTCAAGAGTTACTAAGTAACTTGACTTTTGGGGGGAGGGCATGGCAGAGAAGGAAGGGAGTCCATATATGCTTGTTAAAATGCAAGACCTTCTGTGACCTGTGTCTTCCTCCTTTGTAATTTGTATATTATGCTTACTTTTTGTGTATACAGAAAATCTTAAAACTTGAGAATCTGACTAAAGAATTACAAGAACAGAAAGAGACCTTAGAAATAAAGCTCCAAGAAAAAACTGAGGAAATGAAAGGTACAATAACTAAAAGGAGTTTTAAAGGAGTTATAATAGGGGAAAGTTGTAAAGTCAGGTTTTTGGCAAAGGTAAATGACTTTTGTTCTAATAAAAGCAATATAAATGCTAATTTACAGTAAATTAAAAGTTGGTGCTAAGCTTCTCTTGCTTAGAATGTGTAGTGCAAATGCTTTCAATTTAATTATTAAGTTAAATTTGTTCTTTCTGTAGCAAAAGCTCTCCTCCTATGGTGTTTCCTGTTTCATGCACATGCATTCCTTCAAAATGTTGCTTCGTCCTTGGTTCCTTTAATATATTACTTTTATGAATCTAATTTCAAAGGACACAGGCAGCACATGAGGTCACGTATACTTTAGATGAATAACACTTCGGTGTTTCAGAACCTTTTTATTCTATAGCATTACTTGCAAAATTTACTGTGATAATTTTTGGCACTTGAGAGAGTAATTTCAGCCTTAAAATATGTTAAGGATTGTTTATTAAAACAAAACTTCTCATTGTGGTCATACTGTTTTAATAAATGCACATAATTGCATGAAGGTCTTTGAAATATTGAAATATTTTTTGACAGAGAAAATGGATGACCTTACGAAGCAACTCTTCAATGATGTACAAAAAGAAGAAAATCAGAGAATGTATGGAATCTGAATTTTATTGCTTTGAAACAGCATTATTTTTTTTTCTCTTTCCCTGCCTTTCTTTCTCCTGCTGTAAATGTATTATGCTCACATCACTTATGAATCTGTTAATGTTCTTGGACATTAATGCTAGCACTGAAGTACTTCATGTATAGTTGAGGAAAAGCATATGCTTGTCGGTCAGTCACACACAGGAAATTATATTGTAGACTTGAGACTGTTCTTGCTTTTGCAGTTTCCTGTCTTTTCTTGTGTCTTTCTGAGAATTGAAACGCAACCCTGATCATAATGGTTTCTCTGGAGGTATCCTCAGAATTCAGTCAGGGCTGGGAGAGCAGCTGATGGCCATACCACTCAAAATTCCCATGATGTAAATATTAAAGGAGAGAATTTAAAGATTCAGCTTGAAGGAAAGGCAGTGTTTGTAAAGGACATTTGGCTAAAAGTATAGGGGAAAAACTCTTCCCCCTCCCTTTTGGTATTTCATTTGCAGTATTAGAAATCCTATTGTGTAGCAATAAATGGTTGTTGCTTTGCAGCATGCTTTTCTCAGATCAAGTGTTTATTTCTCAGTAATGCTTTTCCAGTATAAGACAGAACTTTAGGTACTAGATAAATGCTGTTCTCTGAAGTGTGAAGAGTGCAGTCACTGTTCCTGAAGGCTGGAAGCTGTGTGGTGTTTCAGTTCAGTCTGATTTCAGCTGCAAATAACTTCAGACTATACTAAGAGGGCTTCTTTGCTAGTTTTTCTGCTTTGCCCATTAGCTATATTATGTTGGAAGCCAGTCCATTCCAGCAGGGACTAGTAGAAAATGGAAAGCTTCTTACAATGTTATACTGAGAAGGACAGAGTTGCTATGTGCTTTTTCAGTGCTGACTGTGAACATAAATGTAGCGGAAAGCTGCTTAGGTAGGCTAACTCTAAAAGAGTTAGAGAATTTGCCTTCAAGTGGAAAAAACTCAGCTTTGAATTCAGTCCCAATATCTGAATTAGATGTAGGGAAATCCAGGGATGTTCTCATCCCTTTATCATCTGTTTTGTAGATTGATTCTGAGGATGTAGGATAGCATTTTCAAGTAGCTGTGGTTCATTTAAGTTTTCTTCAATGAAACGTCCTCCAAATTAAAATAAAACCGAAGCCCACTCTTTCACTTCTGAATGTAGGAAAATAAAACCACCCTTTTGTTGTCTTGTTTAGGATACTTGAGAAAAATTTCCAAAATCAGAAGCAGGACTATGAAAAGGAGATTGAGTTGCTCAAGGGAGAAATTAAGGTTCTGAAAGAAGAAAAAACTCAGCTACAACATCAAATTCAGCAAGAAATTATCATTCAGGATGGCTTGAAAATGGAAGTAGGACAACTTACAAAACAAGCACAGGTAAAGTATGACACATTTCATTTTGAAGTCTTTGCTAGATAAAGCAAGTAGAGAATGTGGGTGTTTTATTTAGAATTTTTTTTTTTTATCTCCAATGCATTTTTAGAAGAAGTTTTAGTTAATAAGCTGTATTTGATACACTGCTATGTTGCATTATTTTCATGTAGTACAAAATATGAGTAAGTTACTGATTGCAGAAATAAGTACATGTTTTGAAGAGTATTTGTGCCTGAATATGTGTACGTTTAAATATGTGGATCTTTTTTTCTTCCTTTTTCCAAGAAAGCATTAGTTTCTCAGGGTATTTTTCATAAATGTAGTTTATAAACGGAACCTGAAAATAGTACTTTTGTGTAAAGTCACATTTTTTTCTCCGAGTCAGTTCCATGACACAAACACATCACTGTTCTGCTCTGATGCCTGAGAACCAGATGCTTTAAACACAGCACATTTTAAGCCTTTTACTATATGAACTTGTTCTTAATTATAATTATCTTTATGATTTAACTGATACTCAGCCCTTGTCATTCACTCCTTGACTCAGTCTATAATTTTTGTCTGATTCAGAAAATACCTGAGTTGCAAAAGGAAATTGAACTGCTGCAGACACAAAAATTGGATGTTGAAAAGCAGGCCCAGTCACAGAAGCGAGAATTGAGGGGTAAGCTACACATTAGATAATTCAGAAAACTTACCAAGTACAATGTGAACCAGGTCAGTTTAAATTCATTTATTCCGTGTTAGCTTTGACAGAACCCCAGTTCTCTTTCCCATCCCATAGTGATTTCATTCTATTCATACCTTTACTCGCAACGGGAAAAAAACCCAACAGGTGAGTTTTACAAAGTGATCACTGAATACTGAGATCTGGGGTACCTCTTTGAAGAAACTCTGATTTCAAACATTTCTCCTTTGTGTTTAAAAATCAATACTAATAACTTAAGCTTCATTTAGAATTTAGCAAGTAACTTGTAGAGACCCAAGAATATGGAAACAATACATTAGCTAGCTTTCATTCATCCTATCTTTAGCCTTAGGTCCAATAAATATCCAGTACACTTAAATAACTTGCTGAGTTGGGTTCTGTTTGGGAAAAGGTACTTAATAAGAAGCACTACTATTGTGCACTTTGTTCAATGCTAACAATGTCATAGAGAAAACCTGTATCTGCAGCATTTAATGTAGTAACCTAGCACTGGATGATAAATTATTTGTACAGCTCTAGCAGTTGTCCAGATTCAGAACAGAAAGATGTAACTTTGCATTGAAAGTTTGATGTGTTCAGAAAAAAATCACTATTGGTGGTATACCTATCTAGTGCACCTTACATCTCCAGAAGTAGAACCAATGCCCTCATCATATTCTTGTAGTAAATCAGACATATTTACTGAGTACCAGGAAAGAACCTTGTAGATTTAGGAACAAGTTGGCTTCATTTTTATGATCAAACTTAATTTGAAATGTGTGGAGAAAATTATTCATGTAATAAACTTTCTTTTTTCCCCCAGAAAAGATGTCAGAAGTTACAAAACAGCTTCTTGAAAGTTATGATTTTGAAGATGTAAGAAGCAGGTAATTTTGTTCTGAGGTCTCTTTAAAAATGCTTAAGAAATGCATTTTGTTCACCTGCATGCTAATGACACTGCCTTGTATTCTAGACTCTCTGTGGAGGATTTGGAACACTTAAATGAGGATGGAGAACTGTGGTTTGCTTATGAGGGCTTGAAAAAAGCTACAAGGTTAGTTCTGTTCTTCAGTGTTTTTATAACCCCAAGCTGTGATCTAGAAAATAAATGGAAAGATCAGTAACTAATTTGTCAGTGCAATGCTGAACTTCTGTTTAAGAAATGAACAAACACTACATTATATGACTGGCTGAGCAGCTTAAAATCACTTAAACAAAATTTTACTAAGTCAGTGAGATAAGTGTGTATGTGTCAGTCGGGGAAATAGGTTTTCTCTGAGATATCATGCATAACTTTCAACTCTCTTAATGCACAGGTGATGTAATGGAATGTCTGCATGTTAACCACAGTACTTTGTTTTCACTTTATATTAAATTTGACCCGTTGCATCAAGGTCATACTACATCTGCCATGTTCTTTCTCCCTTTTTTTAACAGAGTATTGGAAAGTCATTTCCAGTCTCAGAAAGAAATATATGAAAAGGAGATTGAAGGTTTGAACTTCAAAGTTGAACATCTTAGCCAAGATATTAATCATCTACAAAAATTATTTCGAGAGGAAAATGACATAAATGATGGTATTCGACTTGAAGTTAGCAGGCTAACTTCAGAAAACCTGGTAAGATCAAGGTGTAGTAAAGCAAAGTATGTTTTTGATACTTTGTAATACAATCTAAAAGTGTTTGTGGCACAGAGCCCTCAAAATCTTGTGGTCATGTCCTTGAAATCTCAAGGCTCAACAGATAGGGCTATCTGAGATAGCACATCCATACAGACTCTTACCCCGCATGCTGGGGTGGTGTGTTAGGAGGCAGCCAAATTTATCATCTGAGTGTACAGCTTTTTGGGGCAGCCTCACAGAGGCTTTTTGCCTTTTCTTTTGCATAAACCTGAACTGAGATTTGATTCTAATCACAGAATGGCAAAATACCGTTTCACAAATTCTGACTTGATGTGTAGTGCACACACAGCCTTTGGCTTCTGCTGTTGATAGCTGGGGAGACACTGAGAGTCTTTTAGAATGCATTTGAACCCTTGTACCCTTATGTGGCTGAATATTCAGATTTTATAAAAGATGTTTTGAACTTTAAAATGTTGCCATGATGTCCATTGCTGAGCTCATACAAATATTTTGGATGTACTTTTTGCAGTTTCTCAACAATGTGAGGAACTTTTGAGGGGTGTGATAGTTTCTACAGATATGCCACTTTATACTGGAAGTCGTGAAGAAACAAGTATTTATTTAGGTTTTTTATTTACACAGAATTTTAACTAAAAAAAGAAATCAGAAGTTTAGCAGTGACCAGAAAGTTAGCTCACCATACCTTTTTTAATACCTACCTAATTTAGACCTCTCCTCTGGTAATAAAAAAAAAAAAAAGCTATTTTTTGGCCAGGTCATATATTTTTTCTGATGGAATACTTCCGGTATTTCAGACTTAATGAAAAGCAGTTTTGTGATACTGTAACTTTCTATAGGTCAGTATTATAACAGCATACTGGTCTGCCTGTGATGGAGTTCACTTTCCTTGTAGCAGTCTGTATGATGCTGCATTTTGGATTTGTGGATAAAACAGTATTGGTAACACGACAGTGTTTTGGCTGTTGCTGAACACAGCTTGCACAGTGTCAAGGCTTTCTCTTTTTCCTACTCTGCCCCACCTCAGCAAGTTAAGCTGGGGGTGGGCAAGAAGTTGGGAGGGCACTCAGCCCGGACAGCCGACCTGAACTGACTAGCAGGGTATCCCCTACCATATAATGTCATGCTCAGCTACAAAAACTGAGGCAGAGGAAGAAGAAAGGGGGTGTTTGGCTTTATCTTGACTTTATCTTGGCCCAGATGTTTTCTTGCTTCTGCTCTAATTATTCTCTTCCCTGTTCTGCGGGGGCGTGGGGTGGAGGTAGGGGGGAGTGAGCAGCTCTGTGGATGCCTGGCTGCTGGCCAGCCGGGGTCAACCCGCAGCAGCCAGCTTCAATTTTCATTGCACTGAGGCATTCCAGTTCAGAATTTAGCTACTTCATCCTTTCCCTGCAGTCAGAGGACAGAAATTAGAATCTTCTTCTGAGAAGCCTCTTTAAAACAATTTCTGTCTCTCAAGTTGGCAAGTTCTATGATTTGATAGTGAAAAAACAGACACCTATGGGATTTGTGGTGCTTCCAGTTTTGTGCAGTTCTGAGGCTCTCCCCACCAGAGGGCAGCTAAGCATATCAAGTGCTAACAAATGGCAGGCAAGGCTTAAGAGTCTAATTATTAGTACTGTGTAAAACCTATCTAACACAATGAAGTGCTGTTATTCCAGAAGGCAGTACATACCATATTATTTTTCTGCTGAGTTAAAAATAACTAAATAAATATTTTCAAAACAAAGTTACTAAAATTGAAAATATAAGGAAAAGTTACTTATAATGTTATTTTTAAAATGCAATTTTATAACATTGAGGTTTTTTCCAGTAATTGAGCTAGGGAAATTAAAGCCACACTGTAATTTCCTTTAAGCTAGAACCAAAGAATCGTAGTACTGGGCCAGTCCAAACATTTAGTTAGCTCACTGTTTCATTTTTAAGAGTGGCCAGCAGCAGATGCCTCCAGAAAAGTTAAACAAGTCAGGGAAGCAGGTAGTAGTACTCCCTCACAGTGTCTCTCCAGTCTTTGGCTATTTGCAGTTGAAGGTCTTCCAGTGTCATAGGAACTATTGCAGACATTTGAATAGAAGGAAGGTGCTGAAATACACAAATCTCCTTTTTCTCTAAAAGGTGATCCCAGATCTTAAGCAGCAAGTTTCTGAACTTGAAAATCAAAAATTAGACCTTGAAAACCGTCTTCAAGAACAGACTGTAAAGCTGAAAGGTAAAGTACCAGTATGGTCCCTAGTCTTACATTTGTGTAAGATGAACATGCTGAATTCTCTATATTTGAATTTTTTAAAGCTGAAGCAATATTACATGATAACTTCATTGCCTTATTACTTACTTTCTTGATAGTAAAATGTAAGAAACACGATGGCAAAATGTGTTGTGTAGTTTATATCTCTGTTAGTAAAGAATAAAATATATGCAAGTATGTGTATTTTTTCTTTTTTTAACCTTTTTTAGGTCATTCAGTTCTATGGTTTGGATGTCTGCAAGTGTATTCAGTAGAGCTCTGCTAAGAACATGTGCCATAGAATATGCCTTTTGGAAACAATCATAAAAAGAAAGATGTTTTGGAACTTAAGGCATACTCTATGATGTGGTCTTCAGAGGGTGTTGAAGAAGTCAGAGTGGGAGATAGAGGGAAAAGTTCTTGCTAAATTTGCTTGTTTGAAAGTTGTTCTCGATTTAGGAAAACATACTTTGCTAAGGTTTCTGAGTCTCTCTAACTGTAGTGCCTTCCTAGGCAATTGATTTAAAATTTGCAAGTAGTTTTACTGCCAACTGCAAGAAGTTAATAGTGTCAAAATTCCCCCTAGTTTTACTGCCAACTGCAAGAAGTTAGTAGTGTCAAAATTCCCCATCCCATATAATATTCTGTGTAGTGTAGAGTAGTCAGATATTTCTCTGATACATTATCTGGCATGTCACTCAGTTTCATTAAATGAAACAAAATTATGAGTGTAAGAAGAGATTTACTAAATACTAGTACAGAACAGCAAGCAAATGTGACTTTGTTGTTTTTCTTTTGTTTTGGGTTTTGTTGCTAATTATTACTGAAAAAAATGAAAGAGATGTCTAATCGGCTGCATTATGAGCTAGAAGGGGATAGAACACAAAGACGGTAAATATTTTTTTTTTCTTATTTTTTAATGTAAGAAATGTAGTTGCCATAAGCTTGGGTAACAAAGTCACTTAAACTCTTTAAAGTACCAGATCCAGTGTAAGATTTGCCTTACAGCCTTGTGTGCAGTTAATAAGTAATGGATGAGTATGATAGGCCTATGCTTTAATGAAAGAAGAATAAGAGACAAAGCTTCCTATCTATCTATTCTTAGAACAAATGAGGCCCAGAATGAAATAGACATAAAAGAAAAAGACAGACTGAAAGTCACAACCCAAGAAATTGAGGGGCTGAGTAATGGTTTGATGCAAGATGAAATCCAGGATGAAGTAAAAAGCAAGATAAAGCAAGAAACAACTCGACTCACTGCGGAAAACATGGTGAGAAAATGAAATTGTCGTTTAGAAAACTGTACCTGAAATGCAAGACAAAAAGAAAGAAATCATGGTTTCATGGTATGGGCAGGATGTTTTCTCAATTCATTGGGGGAGAAAAAAGATATGAAGATTTCATGTGTCTTCCACCAAATATAATTAAAAACACATCATAGTGCTCTTTAATTGTGGCAATAACATGTAGCAGTAGAAGACATTTTTTAATTGTGGATGCTCTGAACTCACTGACTTTGATTATTACAGGATCTTGAAGAAAAACTAGACATGAAAGACAGAATAATAAAAAAATTGGAGGATCAGATCAAAACTCTTACCAAGACTATTGAAAAAAGTAAGATATTGTTACGTGATTTTATATTTTTTTTAGTACAGATTTGGGTGTTCAGTGTGTGTTTGAAAGAAAGTATATTTTAAAAAAAAGAAAAAGATAGGGCTTGGGGTGGGGGTAGAAATTTTAAAACCTCAGAAAAAAGTGCCAGGGAACCATCAACAGGAATTATATAAAAGCCCTTTCCTGTGGTTTTTTTTCCAGCTAAATAATGGGTGCATATGAGACCTAGACTATATGATAAAAGATTAAGCCAGGGGCATGAGGTTCTGTCAACAAAAGTTAATTCATACCCTTACACAAACTGTCTCTGAGCCAAGAGAGTGTTAGTTTTGCATCAGATGAGTAGCTCCTCCTGTTACGTTCAAATGGCAAATGGTTCCTGATTTGAAATTAGCTTGTACAAAGCTGTTATATAGCAAGTATTTCTTTACTATAGGATACACTTCAAAATAGTGCAGAGGTGGCTAATGTACAGCTGTATTGTTCCTCTTTAGTTGTCTTATTAGTGCAAGTAATTCCATTGAATCCAGTGAAACTAATCACGTTAATAATATAAATGCAATTTAACTCATAATGCTTGGAAACATAAGTTAAGAGCGTTATTGTGAACCGGGCCCATACACTGTTTATTACAGAGAAAACTGCTTTTCTCCAATTGTTTGTTCTAACATTAACATTAGCTTAGGCGTTTACCTGCAGGTAACAGTGCTCTTGTGTTTGACAGCTGAAGCTCACGTGCCAGCTTTGTCCAAGGAGTACATTGGAATGATGGAGTACAAAAAAGAGGACGAAGAAAGGATCATTCAAAATCTGATCCTCGGTATTTTAGTAACACTTCAGATTTCATCAGTAGTCAACAATATTCAGTGTAGAACACTACAACAAAAACTACAACGCGCCGTATTTCACTTATGTTCAAAGTTGCCTTTTTTCCACTCTCTTACCACCAGTATGACTTGGAGGCTCTATATTGCTCTTTTTCTACTGCCAGTCATTTCAAATATAGAAGTGCTTTGTCTGCATAAAAATCATTTGTCTGACTCTACATAATGCTGACTCTATTATCTTTCTTATTATTTATTCACTTATAAAGCTATAAATCTCAAGAGCACTCCAGGGACTTGAATTTACTTTCTTCCTGGTTGTCTACTAAGTCTGTAAGTCATTTGGCTTATATCCACATGTGATGGATTATTCTCCTGCCTGTCCTTTCCATAGCATTCTCTTCACTGAAGGGAACTGTACTTTCACATTTCTCTTGTAGAGGAATTTTGTCCTTCCTCTGAGTTACTTCACCATACCAATCTTCCTGCCAAACTAGCTTTTTGCATTAGCTTACAATTAATAGTAAACTCAACAAATTTTCCATGTACATTAGTACCCTTGTAAACTACTGCTTGGAAACATCTTCCTTTTCTTCTCACCTACTTCAGCCTTGTGAATGTTTATATCTTTGTGAACAAAGGTGTATCATTAACCAATGCCAGAATTTGGTGGGGCCTCCAGTGGGTAGTTAAATGCAAATTGCTTTTTGAAGTTGTCCTGTCTGGCGTAGCCCATGCTGGACCTCAGAATTTGCTACAATACTCTCCTGTTACTCTTGAAAACTCAATTAATACTTTTATATGAACAATACTGTTACAGAAGTTTTCAGAAACAAGCAATTAATCAGTAAATCAATTATGAAGTGACTGATCACTGAAGAAATAAACCCCATAGTGCTTGTCTTTTTCAGAATGATACATTGAATCATTGAATTTTTAGATAAAAAACCTGATGACTCTCCTTTATGCAGATTTAAAGCCACGTGGAGTTGTAGTAAATATGATACCTGGTCTTCCAGCTCACATCCTATTCATGTGTGTGAGGTATGCAGATTATTTGAATGATGCTGACATGCTGAAATCTTTCATGAATGTAACCATTGATGGTATCAAACAAGTTGTTAAGGTAGGAATTATGTTTGGCTATACTGTACTTTTTGATTTTTAAAGTAAGGTTTACAAGATGCATGCATAGTACCTGGGGGATGCTCACACTTCCATTTGCTAGTATTCCTATAATAGAATAATAACTATTAGCGACACTCTTTTTGAAGTTTGTAGCAGTATCCCTGTAAAGCCACCAGGTAAAGTTCTCCTGTGCTGAACACAGGATGCGCAGAATGCATTAACAGAAATTATTTTTATCTGAAGAGCTTGTTGAGAAAATCATTTAAAGTATTCTACATTTTACAATGAGTAGCTGAAGTAGGTGAAGTGCACCTGTACTTTCAGCACTGGTAAAAGCCAGATGGACAGAAATGAAGGTTAGTATGTTTGGTAGCAGGCAGGTATGGGAATTTTAAGAGGTTTTCGCACTGCTGTTCTACTAGCGTAATGGTTTTTTGACATGTCATTTGGTACTGCAGCATTAGTACCCAAATGATTAAACCTATGTTGCCAGTCACTTTATAAAATCAAGTTATAAACAAGAATTATTAGCCTGTTGTCTCATCTACGTAACAAATTTGGCTCCGTGAATGCTTTATTCTGGATTTGTAATGCAATAAAACATGAGGCATGCTTTGTAGCACAGGCAGGAAGGGACTATGGTTTATGCAGTTGAATTTGTTGCATAGAGAATGCCTATAGTTTGTTCGTGAACATATTTATACCACAGTTTATCCATTAGAAAAGCTTCTACTTATGTTCATGTGTAGTTCAGTTTTGTTTGTGTACGCAGGCATTCGCACTTTTTTGCAGGAAGGCCTCCAGTACCCTACAGCGCTACTCATAGAAATGCATAAAACTGGTTCAGACTTACTTAGCCAGTCTGTCATTTAAGAAGACTTAAACAGTGTTTACCAGATAAAAGAGGAATCTTTGCTATATGTATTTTGGCCTGAAAACCCAGCATGATTTGTTCAGCTAGCATGTTATACATGCTGTATGCTCCTTCTGCTATATATGGGCTCTATTATACCAATTCTGTAATGATCTTAAGTTTAGTTATTAAATTAACTTCATGGGACAATACCATTATAAGACTGCGTTACTTACTATTTTCAGGAACATTCAGAAGACTTTGAGATGCTGTCCTTTTGGCTTTCCAATACATATTATTTTCTTAACTGTTTGAAGCAGTACAGCGGGGAAGAGGTAGGGATGATTTCATCAAATAATTCCATTACTTTACTTGTGACAGACTTCAACTGGAACTAAAAATAATGATAATAGATAATTATTCTCCAGCTCACCACTGTTCCTTCCAGATATTTAGATATTCATATTGCTCTGCAGTGGTGTTATATGTTTTACACAAATAATAAGACAGTACAGAACCAGCAAATCAAGTGAAATCAAGTGAAATCAAGGAAATATTAAAGTGCTAAAGTAGGTTAAAGACATGATGTGAAAACTGCTGCTTAATTTGAGCTCCTCCACAGGAGTTTAATGTGAGCTGGACTTCAGATGTCCAGCTACATATATATATATATATATAAAAAATTAATATTTTATATTTGTGACCATTCAAACCCCTACTGCTACCAATATCAGATTGCAGAAGAAAAGCTCAGGAAAGGAGAAAAACAATAAAATACCCTTTTTGCACTTGCTTGTTTAAGCTGTTTTATCCCAAAATATAAAATTCTTATAAATTCTTTTAAATTGCAAATTCTTACTATATTTATTGCTAGGTTTTATAAACTTAGGTAGACTGAACTGAAATTGCATAGGCACATAAGAATATAGTCTTCAGGATTAAAGCAAAGAGGTACCATAAAGCCTTGCAGTCACAGTAACTGTGTACTATCTAAACAGCAATACTCCCTCTTGTGGTCATATCGATAACATATAAAGAGCAGTGGAGAATTGAAAACATTAAACCTTAATTAATAAGTCTTTTATAATTTAGTTGCAACGGTAGGGAAAGGTCTGAATCCAGAATTTAGAGTTTTAATCTTTATTTGTAATGAACATTCAAGACTTCACACAAGTTAGGATTCAGTCTAGACTTTTGAAGTCAGAACTTTCCTGATGAAAAGTCCAAAAATGAGAGTCCTTTGCAGCAATGAAAAAAAACTTATTTTCTTTTTCCAACATGCACTTTGTCTTTTTTTTTTGGGGTGGTGGGGTGGGGTGGAGCTTGCTTTCTGTTCAAGTGATCTAGGAATTGCTCCAAAGTTCATTGAAATCTATGCATGTCTTTCCTTTGGCTTTAGCAGACTTTAGGAACAGAGTAAACATCAACATAAACTGGAAAATTAAGTACAGGAAGCCCAGAACTGGAAGCATCCACTGAAGTTGGCTGTAGCTTTGACTCCTTCTGAGATGAGTCTCATTCTCATTCAGCCAGAGATGGAATGAGTTACTCTGATATACACATTATATTATAGTAACAATTTATAATTATAATGTTATGTAATTTCTAATAATTATATTTACAACTTACTTATAGGAATTTATGAAGTGTAACACTCCACGACAGAATAAGAACTGCTTGAAGCATTTTGATCTCTCAGAATACAGACAAATTCTTAGTGATTTGGCCATTCGTATCTATCACCAATTCATTATAGTAATGGAGAACAACATTCAGCCCATGATCGGTAAGACAGCAGCAACCCAAACAGACTTAAATGTAGCTTGTGAAGTATATGAATAAAGCTTATACATGGAGGCAATGGATGGGGCAGACTTCTTTCTCCTGTTGATTTATACATATATGTGTTTCTGCACATATAAATTCCACTGAATGGTATATACCCACAGGGTTTGGAAAGACTTTTTCCTCACAACGTTTCCTGGTGCAGGATAATGCTTTGAAACCAATCAACATTCTACAAAAACAAAAGGCTTTTTAAAATCTGTGTGCTCCAGAAGCCTTTGTCAGTATCTTATTTTTCTTGTAGCATTTAACTTTTAAAATATCCTGAAAGTAGGATTTGTTCAATAATTAAGTTAATATAACTAAAAGGAGTCTTAGGAGTGTTGGTCTTATCAGTTATTTTCTGTTGTCTTTCAGTACCAGGCATGCTGGAATATGAAAGTCTTCAGGGAATTTCTGGCTTGAAACCTACAGGGTTCCGTAAACGTTCTTCTAGTATAGATGACACAGATACCTACACAATGACCTCTATACTGCAACAGCTCAGCTATTTTTATAGTACTATGTGCCAGAATGGCTTGGACTCTGAGCTTCTAAAGCAGGCAGTGAAGCAGCTTTTCTTCCTGATTGGAGCTATCACCCTCAATAGTCTCTTCCTCCGCAAGGACATGTGCTCTTGTAGAAAAGGAATGCAGATAAGGTAAAGCCAGTGAAGTTTCAACAAGCAGTTGCTTGAGAATGCATTTTTAACACTTTTATGGCCTTTATTTCTAAGTCACTGGATATCCTGTAACCGTTCTACTGGAAGTAACTGTTTTCTACTCTTTTTGAAAAAATAGATCTTTGTCTTTTGGGTTGAGCTTTCTCAACATAACATATTACAAATTGTTCTTTCCATGGAAACACTTCTGGAGGAAAAGACAGAGAAAATTAGAGTCTGGAGTTCAAAGTCAGACATGTTTAGGATTCTTTCCATGCTAGTTCACGCATGATGTCATGAATAGTATTTTTAATTTTTTCTTACTATAGTAAACAGGTGTAGCATCCCCTGGCTGGCAGACAGATAAAAGCTGACTTGCATTTTTCATGCTCTGTGACAAGAAAGGCACTGAAACAGAGCCTTTGAGGGTTTAGGTCGGGCATCAAGAGAATATGCTCCTGTTTTGCAGAATATATGGTTCATTTATTCTCTATTAGACAGTCTGCAGACTAAGGTGAAAGAAAATCAGTAAAATCTTGACCCATCTGGGAATATTACTAGAAGAAAGCTGATTTAACCTTTAGGTCATCAGTTATAAGCCTGGCCCTGCTTTGTAATGTGCAAAGATTGTTCTCATTTCCTGTGTAAGCTCAGTTGTAAATGAATATTTTAAAGACATACAGTGCTACAGTGTAATAGGCAATGCAAGTATATATTAGTAATTTTCTGTAAATAACAGCTAAACTAATAACTTGCTTTCTATTATCCAAGCTTTAAGAAATAAAAAAATAAAAAGGATTGACGTATACAAGGGATTAAACTTACAGATCCATAAGCTATTAATTGTTTGATTTTTATGGTCTACAGGTATGGTTTTTAACTTAAAGTGTACGAATTTGAAAACTGCATTAAAGGAGCATTCCTTCTTTAGAAGTCTTTAATGTAACTTGCTTGTTAGGGGGAACCTGACATTTCTGTTGTCCATTCATGCTTTAACCCAGATGTAATATCAGCTACTTGGAAGAATGGCTTAAGGACAAGAATCTTCAAAACAGCAATGCTAAAGAAACTTTGGAGCCTCTATCTCAAGCAGCCTGGCTCCTTCAGGTCAAAAAGATCACAGATGATGATGCCAAGGAAATATGTGAACACTGCACATCTCTTTCTACTGTGCAGGTAATGAACTATCTGTTTTCCTCTGGCAGGACCAACTGCAGAAATCTTAGCTATCTAAAATAATTTGTTGCAAAGAGCTATTGGCCTTTCATTTGATAAAACCATCATTCCTCAGCATTCCACATCACTACTTGTTAAACTGAATTTTTTTAACTCCTTATTGCTGATTGTTAGCACTTTAACCGCTCCTGTGGTGAATACTTGCCTGCTTTGTCCTGTCCCATGTTTTTATTCCACAATGTATTTTCTTTACTTTGTCACAGACTTTTTTTCTTGTTTCACTTAATTGATTCAGCTTCTTCTTCATCTCTTTGATCCTGCTGACACCTCTGGAAATGAGTCATAGCAATCATCATATATGTAACAACTCATTAGGTGACCAGTCAAAATTCTCTCATTACTGTAAAATTCTTTACTGAAAATTCCATTAAATATCAATAAAGATGTAATATTAATGCTTTCTTCTTTTTGTCTTCTCAGTTTTGGTGACACACTAAAATAGTCTTTTGTAATTTGAACAGATAGTTAAGATCCTCAACTCGTACACTCCGATAGATGATTTTGAAAAAAGAGTGACTCCATCATTTGTTCGTAAAGTCCAGGTAAGAGCTACAACTATTATTTCTCATATTCAAGTTACAGGATACTTCATACACACAGTTTTTGATGCTACGTAGTTATACTTGACCTTTACATCGTATTATTACGAAGTTGCTCAGCTTCTAGACATTTGGAACTGATCAGAACAAGTCTCCTTAATGTCATATGAAAGCAAGATTTGCAATGGGAAGGAAACAATGTGCTGTTTTTGCTTTGATTCTTAGTACAATATTTTCTTACCCTTTCTGTTATAATTTCAGGCTATGCTAAACAATCGTGAGGATGTTCCACAATTGATGCTCGATACCAAATATCTCTTTCAAGTGACGTTTCCTTTCACCCCCTCTCCACATGCCTTGGAAACGATACAAGTCCCCAGCAGCTTCAAACTTGGCTTTCTCACAAGGGTTTAATAAAACCAATGCATTGGTATTTCCTCAGAGACTGTATAAAGACAGGCAGACTTTCATGGTTCATTTCTGCAGCTGGTGGATAGTATGGCAGCTTCCAGTGAATTAAACTGTTAAAAACTTATTCTTGAGTCAAGACTTAAAAAGTAGGAATAACTTCATCTTGTGATTTCATTCTCTCTCTTACTGTTCTCCCTTCATTACAGTCCTACAATGATGACTTTATATCATCAGCTGGACACAAAGCTAACCATACAGTTTTTTAGCCCAAACCTGACAAGAAAAGCATTTATCTAACAAGTTTGCATTGGTGCCCTGTCAGCACCAGTCAGAGGGGAAGACTGCCATGTGATAAATGTTATTACTTTACAATTTTCGTTGCCTTTGTTTCCTGTAACAAGAGATCTTTTTTCCAAGGTAATTCTGTTCATTGCCTTGATATAATGGATCTGTTTTACAGTAGCTTTCACCCTTCTATACTTCTTATACCTTTATTCCTTTCATAAAAGTCTTCTAGAACAGTTCCTCCAGAAGACTGCAGTAGGAGGGAAGGAAAGGTACTTCCACAACTGTTCAAAAAAAAATCAATATAAATAGCTACATTGAAACTGGAGAACCAAGATCAGTCTGAGAGAATTGCTGTTACAAACCCACATTGTGTTTTTGTAGGTGTGCTGGCTTGGCTCACTGAATGCTTGCATTGCAGTTCAGGCACACCAGGCAGCTCTTCAGCCAGGGGAAGGACTCAGGTGCTCTTCTTGAAGACAGATTTCAGTTTTGTTCTCTGCAGTGACAAGTTTGGGTTTTCATATCAGTCATTATAGTAGAAAAGTCAGATATAAAATTTATGTCATGATCTAGTTGAATTACAAGCTTGTTTCTCTAGAAAACAGGAGCCATCTCCTCATTTGGGTCCACCTCCAGTGCAGTCTATTTCAGAATATACACTGAGTGTGCACACATGTGCACATCTTCTTTCTCCCTTTCTTTTTTGCTGATTTCCCTCTTCCAGTCCAAACACTGAGTAGGAGTGAATCCAGCTACTGTGGGCTGGTCTTACGGATAAACCAAGCTTAATTCTTTACATTCCATCTTTATTTCATTTCAAGTGCAGGATCCTTAGAAGCAGAAGTGGTCCCCTTTTTGCTTTATTCAGCCTTCTCCCTGTAGTCAGAATGCGACACACTAACATTATTTAGTACTGGACCCTGACAGAAGAGCTGGAACAGCAGCATTCACCTCACCACAATTATGACTGTTCTTAGAAATTCCTCAATAAATAATGCTAGTTTTCTAGCTAGTCTATTAGACATAGTTATTAAAATTGAGTACTAAAGCTTTGAAATATTTAAGGGATTTTAATTAATTTAGTTAATTTAAATATTACAAGAAGGAACAATTGATTTGATTTTTTTTCTTATTACACAGTGTCCGTACTGCTTGTTTAATTTCATGGAAGAATCTGTAAATATAAAGAAGGAATCATTCTTGCTATTTAATGTTCTTGGTGTTTACTATGTACAGTGAAATATTCATGGTGATATCCACAGAGATATATTCAAAATATATGAAGGAAAAATTGTGTGGTTTGTTCAATAACAACAAAAGCTGTACAAAATACCACAGACATGTAGGTAGACTAGTACTTTAATTTGTTAAATAAAGTAGGTTTTAAATCAATTTGTAGTGCTTTGAGGGATGCAATAGTTATGTTTTCAGTATGGGATCATTTGAAAGAAGTTACTTGGAACTGTATGGACATTACATTAGTGAACAGTTGGTCTTGTATTGCACCATAAACATTTGTTTAATGGTCCAATTGCTTTGCTGTAACATTGAGTATATTCCTGTCAGAATGGTATGCTGTCCTTGGCTCCTCATGAATTTCTCTAAATATTTTAGTGCAAACAAATTTTGCTGCTGTAATTTGTGTATAGCCTTTTTTTACAGTTACTGGAGCTGTATGTCTGTTACCTGGGATGGTATGAGTAAAATCACAGTCTACTCTTACATCTACATCCCATAGAAGTGTCAGAAGGCATGTCTGTCTGTATTACAAAAATTGCTGATCACGGAAAATTGGTCTGACAATTTGATGCGAGGTTACTTTGAGAGTTCTGTGTGAAGTATGCTATTAACACTGTGTATGCAAACAACAAAATATATTTTTTAAAAGAAAGTTCAAAATTATCAGTGCCTGCTGTATGCCCTCAGAAAGTTATCTTGCTTTTGCTGACATTAATGCCTTCAACCAGTGTGTAGGTACAAAATTATGTTTGTTATCTGTAATTCTTCTAGATATAAGGAGCAGTTTTAGTGAAGGCAGATACATGAAAGAGGCATTACTGAGGTTAACTTTCCTCGAATGATAGTAAAGGAGAAAGCTACTTCATTCAAGTGGGAAAATATTGAATGATGATCGTTACTGCAGTGGGAAAGCACTGAAATGGCTTATGGACATATGCGTAAGATGCTATTGGCATCTGAGGATGTTTAGACATGTGACTCCTGCAGTTTCTGGGAACAGGACTCAGCTGCATAGGTGTTCCCTTTCAGTCCTGTGTTCCCATAATATTCTAATAAAAAAAGATTAGGACAGGTTACTTCTACCCAAGCCTCTGCTGGGCTGAGACCTAATTTTTTTCTTTTTTTCTTTTTTCTTCATCTTGTCTTGCATCCTCTTGACTATCAGATGCAGACATCTAATGGCATGATTTAGGTGACTTCAGTAGAGTCTTAATAGTAGATGTCACCCTCAGCACTTTTTAAATTTTTCAGATGTATTTTCACAAATTTCCTCCAAATTTTTTAAGAGTGCAAAAAACCAGCAATTTTTAATTTTACTGATTTAAAATTTATTGTCTTAAAACAGGTGAATAGTAAAAGAATATCCAAGGAAGAACTAGCATGGACACTAATCAATTTGTTTGACTTTTAAATCTTGCTAGGAATATGAGATAGACTTAACATTGACAATGTTATTTGCCAGAATGTCAACTTGATACTTGGAAAAATCAGTTGTCAGTCACCTCCCTAGCATGTTTAAACTTTAACATTTGGAAACCATCCAAAAAATGCTGCTATATGGAACAGGCAGGTAAGATCTAGTTTGCCTAATAGTTTATGTTCTTTATTCTGTATTCCAAAAGAGGGCAGTTAAAATAAAGCCTTTAAACTATAATCATCAGTACATAACTGACCTGAGGTGATACAAGTGGAGAGGCTGAGCTTTAAATACCCTTTAAGTAGACTTAATAAGAAGGTTGCCTTTCTACGTTAGCAGTTGCACACGGCTTGTTTAGTCATCTTGAGAATCTCCAGGTTCTTGCTCTCTGAAAAGGTGAGTAATTTTGAATATTCATCAACAAGATTCATTGTACAGAATTTCTCTGTAAGAAGCGTATTTCTTAATGTTTCACCATGCTACTGTTTTTAAATTTCTACTATAACTTCAAAAAGCTAGTAAGTTTAAAATTTCAGGCTACAGAACAAGAAGTAATTTTTTTAGATGTTTTTGGTTTAAATAGTTTATATCTTTATAAAATAGTATACAAATCCCTCATTATCGCAAACAATCTTAGGTATAATACTGCTGCTTAATGATTCAGAAGTTTTGTTGGCTTCTCTCATAGCAAAGTTTTGTAATACGTCAAAATCTCATCCAAAGTAAAATACTGATAGCAGGTACGACTCACCCTGTATGTTACTCCAGTAAATTGTCACACTTTATCAAAGATTAATTCTGCCCCGAGTATTTATTCCAAGCCTAACAGATCCTTGCCTAAAGTCTCTACATCTAGTAATGATATTTCATTCAACTAAGATGGCATTTTTCCCTGTAATACCTTCATTTTACACTGTTTCTGAAGTGAAAGTTTTCCTCCCAAAGTCTAGTTGCCCTACTGTCTTGAGGCTTCACACCAAGCATATAAATCTGTGATTATGTACCCTGAGTTTCCCTCAGTGGGAACCACTAATTCTAAGAACCTCAGAATAACAGGTGATTCAGTTGTAAATGTCCAATTTTAAGAATCTAGTAGAACTGAGCCCTGGTGCTGTAGTCACTTCAAAGCTATGAGCAATACTAGGACAGAGAAGCTCCCTGAAAGAATGGCAGCTTGTGGTCTCAGGCTCATTGTTTGCAAAAGAATGCATTAAAAACTTCAGGACATACTTTTTGCTTTTCATCAAATGGAATATAAACCTCCTTGACTGCGTGTAGCTGATGGAAAGCTCCTTGCAAATTTCATATAAAGGCGCTGTAGTTTCTTTCAGGACAGATTGCTTTCCACGTGTTTTGGGATGAAGTTAGGCATCTCCTGAAGACAACAGCAAAACTTTTCTTGATTTGAGCATGGGCAGGATTTCCAAGTTTATCTTATTTTTCAAGTAGTTCACTGAAATACTTACCAATAAGGAGCAGAATGCAGGCAGGTGCATAGAATGAAGTTTGGTTTGTTTTTTGTATAATGTCCAGCCAAACAAATTCTAAAATTTGCATAGCTCATTGAATTTCTTTTGCTCCATTTAAATGTCTTGCAATAGCTTTTTCTAATTGTTAACCATAAACTCATCATTTATGTACATGTCTAAATAATGTTTAAAGCTGTCAGTTTAGAAGTGGTGAAAGATCCCACTTGCCCAATGAAAAACGTACTGAGAAAAACGACACTACATTGTTATTCTTGTTTGTTCTTCTGACTCTCAAGTAGTTTTTAATTCTCTGTTGATGATAGCGCTTTGATCCTAGAGGTGTCTGGCTTGAGAACAGAAGTGGGTTCATAATGACCCAGCTTTCAGTGTGCTTGAAACATCAATTTCTGCTCAAGCAGCACATCATTCATAATATTTTTGTAGCCACTGACTGAATCCTGGGTCATCTTTTCAGCTTTAAAAATAATGCATAATACTGACTATTTAATAATGCAGTGGAAAAACAATAAATATTGATCAGTGCAGATTTCTCACAAATCCAGCTGTTGTTATGCATTTGTGGATACTGTCTGCTGACAGTAGTTAAGTAAAAACTAAAAGTAATTTCCTGCATGTAGTGAATCCATGTGCACAGTGCACGTTACAACAATGTGCAATCAGTGCACATTATAACAATATATATTTTGCTTTGTATTTTTGTTCATAAAAATATAATCTGCAGAGCATGTGACTGTCTTGCATATAGTGGCAGTTCATCACGCTGGAGAGATTAGTCAGAGATTATCCAGCCTACAGATGCCTATATACATTCTAAGCTGCATTAGCTAGCAGAGCAGTAGTGGGAAGCTTTGTGCTGGACTGGAATGCGCTCTTTCCCTCTTCTTCTCTTTCAGCTCTTGAACCGCAAAGATGTGTGACCAGACCTTTTTAGCAGTTGTATTTGGTCCGTGTGACAAGTGCTTCAAAGAGAAGCCCCTTAGGGCTGTTTACATCAAATCAGAACAACTCAGCTACTGCTCGCTATGTGTGGAAATGGTATGTTATTGATTTCATCAGCCAGAATGTGGGAAGACTGCAAAAAACGGGGGTTGGATGTATTAATGGTCTGTTATGTTGGATTTTTCTGGACAGCAAATAAGCATTGCTAGACCTACAGACTGCCAAACAAACACCTCTGCAGACAGCTGGTGTTTCCAAGAGCCTGAAACAGAGGTGGCCCCAGGGTTCAAGGATACTTTCTATGATCCTCATTAGGAAAACAGCCATGAGCTTTCTCCCCTAGCTGTCCAAATGTTATGTGCCTGTCTAAACTCTGCTCTGAGGTATATGTGTGCAAGTCTCCTTGGCCTATGATCTTGACCGTTTCCCGTTACCTTTAACAGAACTTAACAAAAAAAGATGAAACCATTGCAATAAACTCATTCATCAGTGACTGGGGGATATGAAGTTCACCTTGTCTGTGTCCGTAAAACTGAAACACAAGTGAAGTGCTGTCAGAACTCCTTTGTGGCCCACATTTCATACTGAGATTATGTTGTCTTGTACGCTATGTGCAGTACGCAGGTGGGGGCTCTGTGAGAGCTGGAAGTAGCTACAATGAGGGTAAGGTGGGAAGAAATTGCACAGCAGTGGATTGTCTTCTGTCACCATGGGTGTGCATCACCACAGAAGGTGGTAATGGAAGAGATTAGCAAACCTGTTGCCCTGACCAGCAAGCAGGTCTTGCCAGAATACCTGCATGAAGAAGGGATGATATTGGAGGTTTTCTAATCCAGCAATTACTGCTGAGGTGATATCCCACCTCTCCTGGTAGGGAGCACTGTTCTAGAGAGATTATGGTGGGGTTTTTCTACATGAACTACAAAGCTAAGGCCATGAACCTATGTGGCTACTGAAGAGCTGGTCTCCAAAACTCCTTTTATAAACTTATGAATTGCGTTGTCCAGATTATACTCCAACTTGGAGTAGTTTTATTTTATTTTCCTGAACCATTATGTATTATCAGTTGGAGAAGACATTCTTTACTGTTTCCTCCCCAGAACTGGTCTCTACCATTACTGAGTAGGGTCCAATAGTTTGTTGTATTTGAGTGTCAGTTGAAATGATCCCTGCAGGAAGGCTAAAAGGTTTAACTAGCTGTGTTTACAAAACACTGTAAAACAGGCAGATGAGAGCACTGATTTGGTGATTGTAGGTGGTGCAGTGTGTACAGTTCACTGGCTGATGCAGCACATTCTCAGGCATTACATTGTTTAGGAGGAAATCTAGATATAATGACTGCAAGACAAAAGACAGTCCCTCCCCTGTTTATTTGCTTCTCCTGACTTTGAAATTGCTGCTTTGTTCAGGTCCTTCTTGGCCAACAGCCTATACATAGCTATTTATCCAGTAAATTTTTGCATGACTTGATAAATGCATGCTGGAATTGCAGGAAACTGGGTGTTTGTTATTTACAGTTCCTGCAACTTTCTCTTTATTATTCGCATTATGGAAGTTAGACAACTACCAAGTGAAACAGCTGCTAGGTGGAAGCAGATTGAGACTTCAGGAGGAATTGCATCAGTACCTAACAGCCTGTTAGGCTTCCTATTAGCACTGCAGTAGGATCTTGGGCTTTCTGGTAGATCTGGCTTTAGCTTGCTTCTTCATATTTATTTTGTTAAAGATTCAAAAACAAATCTTCAGAACACAGACAGCTCTTTGCACTAGCACTGAAATACATACGGTTAGGGAAATTGTATCCTTTCCTTGTTGGAATCGATTTTTCAGAGCTGTGGGTATGCTTTGGCTTATATCAAAACGCATAATAGATCCTTTCCACACTTGTGCACGTGTTTGTGGATGCATGTGTATAATGTGGTGACCTTTTTGCAACTTCCTGATTTGCACATGCACCTCCTAATTTCAGTCCAGCAGGTGCACGCATGCGTTTTCATCAGCCAGTCTTTGTGATTTCCCCAAAACCAACATATGTTGAGGGATAACAGAATTAGAAATTGCCGATTCCCAGTGTTGAGATCGTCCTGGTTCAATTAGTTGCCTTTTACACAAAATAATCTTTTCCCTCTGGGGTTTTGCCTGCTTTGGAGATTGGTGCTAATCAGTAGAAACTCGGTGTTTGCTGGTTTAGTCTCTCCACAGAAGTATTAGTAAATTAGCTTGAAATTGCAATTTAAAAGAGATCAGCTGGTCAATTAGTGAGAGTGAAAACTTATTTTAAAGACCTAACTTTGAGATAGGCAACAATTTGTGACCCTCCATTTTCCCCAGCGTCCTTATAAACAGAACAGTACCAACTTTCTCCCAGGCATGCCCATCACTACCATCTGGTGTATTTGCCGTGTGTAGAAGTCAGGTTTATGACTGCAGTAGTGACTGGTTTTGCCACAATTCTTGGTGACTAGTGTTTCTGTAGCAGCTCCATAGAACAATGCTCTGTAGAAAGCTGACTGCTTTCAGAGTGGGTACCTCAAAATAGCCACAAAATATATGATGCCAAGGGTCAGCTTGCCTTTACTCCATTGGGAAGAGTCAGGAAAAAAAGCTGTCTTATAAGAAGCTGTCCTTGTTTTGGGCAACTTGGAAGCTCACAGCCGCTGAAGACATAGCAGCCAGTTTGGAAGTGGTCAGCTTTCTAGTGGTCGGTATGAAGCCACAGCAACAAATACTGTTACATGCCAGTCATTACTGCACAATTAATGGGTCATAACATTACAAAGTAGAAGTCAGTTACTTGTTACTGCTTTTCCATATATTCTGTATCCTCCTGTGCAGGATGTCTTCTCAGCCTTTTGTCCTGTGCTGGTGTGTTTTGAAACTCATCTGAAAGCAGAGACCAGATTAAGAGGACCTATACTTATTCGCTGCTGCTGACTGAACTGCCATTTCAGATTAAACATGCCTTCAGCATAGTGAATTCCAATACTGTGTTAAGAAATTATTTACTACTTACAATTTTTTTTAAGCAATTGCTCATATATTGTTAAAAGCACATTGCCTTTTGGTATGGTTACATTTTATGAAAAGGGAGAAACAAAAAGCCTTGATTGTTTGCTAAATGGTAACATTTTTGGTTTTTTAATTGACCTAGTACTAAGTTATCCTCTAAATTAATCCAACCCTGGTTCATTTTATTTGAAGCTCCCACATGACCTTACTCTAACCTGTGGTTTTTTGTGTGGTTAGCTATGACTACATGGGTAGTTAAGCAGCTTGGTCAGATGAGCTAAATACTTTTTTTTTTTTTTACTCAAACTAATGAAATACACATTATGTATTTCACACTTCTAGAGCTCACTGTATTCGGTAGAGGCTTCTCTTTCGCCTCATGGCTGTGCTTATCCCTGTCATCTTGGGACTAGTATCATGTATCAGTCTGAACATGTATGGTTCCCAAAGACTCTCACCTTCCATGCTGTCCTTTGTAGACTTTTTAATCCCATTCCCCAAGGCGGTGAGACTGTTCATATCTGGAAGGCAAGAAAGCCTGGGTTTTTCACTGTCAGAACTGTGCCAACTATCTGACATACAGGCGTTATCTAACCTGAATTCCTTAGAGCTGATGGGTTCCTATCAAGGCAAAGAAATTTCCTATGTTTTTGTTGGATTTAACTTCTGGGCCCCTTCACGCTTATCAGGTGTCAGAAATAGGGCATTTGTAATAGATTAAAATCCTTCACAAATGAAGTTTCTTATTCAAAATCTTCCCCTGTCAATCCCCCCAGACACAGTTGCATTACTGAGTTTAATATAAGTGGGTCTAATTTTTCAGACCTGAAGATAACACACTAGAAGCTTCCTGTCACTTTCCTGCTAAAAGATGCTTTTTTCTGTTCTTTTAGTATCGCTTTAAAAATACTGAGTTTTTATTTCCTTGGCACTGTCAGTGTGCTGGAAGGCATTTCCAATGTGCTGTTTACCCGAGGGACTTTGAAGGATGTTCCCATATCCAACAGTATGTGAACTCCATAGATTATACTGCCTGCTTTTTCTTTTGTGATACTGCACGTAACTGGATCAATTCAGTGTTCAAAATGTCAAGTTTAGGGTTGCCTGCATGGCCATCAGGCTGGTGGGGTTAGGTCGCACCAGTTTCTGTGGACGATGAGAAGACTGGAAATTCATCCACTGCATTTGACGCTCCAGCAAAGTAACCCAGCAGACCCAGACCCACTGACGAAGAAAGTCCTTGAGCACACGGCCAGACCAGGGCCTGAATTCAGCCTCCAGAGTGACAGTGAAGAGCTCAACAGCTCTGCCCGTGCATCCCGGTCAGACAGTGACACTGCTGCTAAGCCCAGTGTGGGAAAGGACTTCTGTTTGCTCCGAGACCCACGCTGTGTCCAGTACGTGCCCCGAATCTAAACAACAGCTGCAAATACATATTTTCTTATCTCCCTTTCCAATCTTGGCACATCTCCAGGTTGAACAATAGCCATTGGATTGTCTATTTTCTGGCTAAAGGGAGACAATGGGAGTCAATATGAGCAAAGTTACTCCGTGTAGATCAAGGACAATTACTGTAATAAGAAGGGGACATTTTCAAGGAACTCCCCTTCCAGGGAACAAAGTGCCACAAGGCCATGTGCCATGGCTCTTTCTCTGGAAACGTCAGCAGCACACACTCCCTATCTGCCCCGAGCAGGGCCTGCAGAGCCATGGAGCTGTGCCCCAGGCCCACACCAAACTGGAGGGTTCTTTGTTCCCTTTGGGGTTTTGGGAACTGGTCCCTTTCAAGGGCTGGGAAGGGCGCAGTCCCTAATGTCCTTATCTGTGTGCAGGGGAAAGAGGTGGCTTGCTTGAGGGGAAAAAGAAAAGAAAAAAACCCTGATAACTCAAAATTTAAAAATGAGGAATTCAAAGCATAGTAGGGAGAAGGGTTCACAGCACTGCATCAGTCCCACTGGCACAGGCGCTGGGCCAGAGACCCTCTGAGAGATCCAGTCTCCTAACCACATAGGGGTAGAAGGGAATGATGGAGCTCAGATGGGATTTCCTGAGCCTGGACAGGATCTGTCTTCCCAGTCTGATATTTTAAAATGCTATTAGGGTGACTAATGACTTTTTTTTTTTTTTCTCCTTGCCCCACAAAGTGTGCAACTTCTGGTACAAACAAGTTTGAGTACGAAGCAGAAACACCTTTTTGGCATGTTATTTCTGGGGAAGTGAAGCCTTTGGGCTGTGAAAATGGCTCGGGATGTATCTGCTGCTGGGGGCCTGTGGCTAGGAGGAGGGCAGGAGGTGAGGCTGGCGGCAGCTGCCTGCCCGGCGGCCAGCGGGGATGCTGAGCCTGCCGTGCTGCCTCGCGCGGCTGGCTCTCCGGGATGTTTTTCCGCAGGGTGCCCGGTCAGGTGCCGGAGGAGCATCCAGCCCGGGCCTGGACGTCAGCACGGGAGGGGAGGGAGCCCGGGCCGGCTCCGGCGCCGTTGCTGCGGCAGCAGGAACCTCGGCAGCATCCCTGAGAGCCCGGCAAGCAAACTCCTCCTCCCTCCCGCTCTCATCTCCTCTCTCTCCCTGCTTCCTTTGCAAAGATGGCAACCGACGGGCTGCTCCAGGAGAACGAGACCTTGGCATCGCTGAAAAATGAAGCCGAGAGCCTGAAGGGCAAGCTGGAGGAGGAGCGGGCCAAGCTGCACGACGTGGAGCGTGAGTGGGGCCGGGAGGCGAGGGTCGGGGGAACGGGAGAACACGCCGGTGCCGCCCCAAACCGGGAGCTCCGCAGCTGGAAGCCGGGAAGGGCAGGCATCCCGTGGGGAGAGCCGCCCCCACCACCGCCCCCCTGCAGCACGCCCCTGGGGTCGGGACGCTCGGTGTGCCCTGTTCCACCGTGGGTGCCGGCGCTCGGCCGCGCTGCTCAGACAATGCGCGGCGGCTCCGCGCCCGCGGGGGGGGAACGGGAAGCGGATGGGGAGGGCGGGCGGCCCAGCCTCCCGCGGCGGCCAGGGGCCCGCAGCGCCGGCCGGCAGCGGGGACGGGGACGCCGCATCGCTCCGGAACCCCTTATCGCCCCGGGCACCCACATCGCCCCGCATCCCCCCGGGCACCTCGCAACGCCCCGGAGTCCCGCATCCCCCCGGGCACCTCCATCGCCCCGGGGCCCCGCATCCCCCCGGGAACTCCCATCGCCCCGGAGTCCCCGCATCGCCCCGGCCGCGGGTGTATCTGGCCCGGCTCGGGCTGCGCACAGGCTTTGCGCACTGCCTTTGGGGGAGGCCGGGATGGGAAGAGAGCATGAAATATCCCACCTCTGTGGATGCTGAGATTGACTTGCACCGTTTTAATGCACATCTTAGTGGCAAAACCAAAGATTAAACCCAGCCTTGCGGAAGTTGATGGGAATTTGCTTTAATGAGGCCAGGATTTCACGCAAGATGGAAAGGCTTGAAAAAGGAACATTGTTTCCCAAAACAGCTCCTTCTCCCCCCACTTCCCCCAAGGAAATAACTTGCAGGGATCCAGTGCTGATTCAGAGGTGCGGGGTGAGTAAATGCTCGAGCTGTCAATGCATAACTCACCGTTATCAGCTGCAGTTTCAAGATCCATGCTGAACGTAACAGAAATGACATGGACAGATTTCAACCC
>VFFE01007252.1:1702348-1730242 GCA_008921705.1 Burhinus oedicnemus | reverse complement strand
TTTTTTTTTTTTTTTTTTTTTTTTTTTTTTTTACACGAGGAATACTTTCTCCCAGCTTTTTATTATTTTTCCCCATGTCTTCTAAGCAAATGCTTTCTTACCAAGAACTACCACAGCCTGATACTTACATAGACAATTGTGCCAGAGAGAAATACAGTTGTACTTTCTTCTGCTTTGGTATATGGTTTTGCAAAGCAGGCGTATGCTCCTCCATGGGCTTGAGGTTTTTATGTGCTAATAGAGGTCTTGGCTGACTACCCCAAAACCTAAAATCCCACAGAAATCAAAAGAACAGAAGAGTGTCCTTGAAGCGAGACATGCTAAAGCAAGTTCCTTAATGGCTGCTGCAGTTTCCAAGCTTCCTCAGCTATAAGCACCTACAAATTCACCCCTGGGACTTCACAGGTTTGGCCATTTGTGGTTTGAAATCTCACCCTAGAAAGCTCCAGTCTTCTGTATGTGAACAGAAGGTGCAGGAGGCAATGATGCTGCTTTGGGGTGTCAATGCAACCCCACCACACACTCTTTAGTGTTTGCTCATGACAGAGGAGCTGCACTTAAGCGGAGCCTCCCTTAGCCACCACGATCTCCATATCTCCACCACCATGCTCCAAATCAAGCTCTTGCACTTCCAGCAGAGACACATCAGCAGAGAGCCTGCCCTCTCCCAGATGTATGTTTCGCACTCTGGTTTCAAACCTGGGTTGCAGTGCTGAAGTAGCAAAGCTGGAAATGCTCTCATGGGACATAGAGCCTGGTTTGCTCGCACACCAACAAGCACATCAATATCACTGGGATCACCCCAAAATTGCCCACACTAATGAAAAAGGACCTTGCAGGTTTGGAGCTGAGCTGCTAGAAATATTTGCTTTAAAGACCAGGCAATGATAAATCACTTGGGTATGAAATCAAATGCAAGGCCCACCTTCATAATGAGAAGCCACCTCAATTTCTGCTGGTGTTGATCATGGGAACCCTGCTTGCCCACAGCTTTTCTCAAAGAAATACGGCAAATTCAATTAACAGCATCAGTCCATCTGAGTATTACACGTGCTCATACCTTAAAGAATGTGTAACAGCATTTTATAACAATATCTAATAGAGATTAGGCCTAGAAAAGAACTCGGTGTAATCCTGTTATATAAGAGCAAGAATATTTTGCAGGCTATAAATCAAATGCTCCCCAGAATAGAAAGCTCCTTCATTACCTTGTAAGCCAGATAAACACTGCAAAAAAGCTTAACTATAAGGTATATGCTGTGATAAATAATACACAAATCAAAATTTAATTGCTAGCAGCCTACCAGTTTGCTTGCGGTCATGCAACCTCCTTTTCTTCCACGACAAAGCATGTGCAAATCTTTTAGAAACTCTGTGCATTAAAAGTGCAATTATGGAAACAATTTATAATCAATACATGGTTATTAGGGTAACCTGCATATATGGGATATTTCATAGCAATTTTAATCCCAACAGTCCTTTCTGAGGGCAAAATTTGCATCTTAGTTATTCCCTTTCAGGTTTCAGTCCCAGCAGTGCCACCTACTGCTGAGATAACTTTGAAAGCTGAATTTATTATTTCCTTGGGGGAAAATTTTCAGAGACCATTATCTGCAGGTGGAAGACAAGCTCAAAGGAAAAAAAAAAAGGTTGCAAAAGCTCAGCAATCTCTAACTAAAATTTCCCCACCTATACGTGGCTGAAACCAAAAGAAAAAAAAAGAGAAGAAAAAACCCCAGAAGTCCCTCATTTGTAATCTCACATTGCTGAAACCAAGTGTTACCCTGATCACTCCTCATTCACTCATGATAATTCATTACTCAGCTGGTGGAAATTGTCCCAACTCCAGTGAATACTATGGAGTTATACCAGCTGCTATGAGCTGAACTTCTGGCCCAGAATTGTTAAGAAGAAGGTATGCAGAATTACTTTTTTATTTTGGAAACAAAAATAAATTACTTCTGCTGACAAAACCTATAGCCTTGCTTATTTCTTAGTGATGGGAGGTTAGTTCACTCTTCTAAGAATAATTATTAAGTAATTTGGTTAGTGAAGGCTGTGAAGGACTGCTGCAGTAGGATCTCAGCATCTCTGGTGTAAGTAAAAGGGATGTGGAGGTTCTGGAATGGTTTTACCAGACCACTGCTAGCAAGGGAAGAGGCACTAAGGATAGGCTTTAAGATCCTCAAAACAAGAGAAACACCAAAATGGTGTTCGTTTGGAAACAATCTGAGATTTTTCTTCAGGTAAAAATGCATCCTCCTCGGGTGGTACCTTGGAGGTGTTTGTGTCTCATTCTTCTCCAGCACCACATCTCCATCCTATGAAAATAGCCTGGGAGTTGAACTGCTTCCCCCAGGATGCCTATTTCCAAGCCAAAAGGGATGTTTGGCTCTGCTCCGGGAAGTTCAGTCTGGCAGAGGAGCTTCAGCTGTGGGGAAGAAGGGTACAAAAGGCTGTGCTGTACCTAAGGCTGAGGCTTAGGATTGCATTTATTACAGGGTAAGGAGTGAAGGGAAAAAACATTTCTTGGCCGAGAATGTCCATTTTGCAAACTGTTTTGCTATTAAAATAAACTTTGAAATAACACCATTCTGGAATTTATTTATATCTTCATTCAAGTAGTGAGGTGTTTCTCTAGTGTTATCTTCACAGCATGCTACAGGTGAGGTGAAGTCCCACCGAACCTGGCAGACACTCCTTGTTTAGGAAGCAGGAGGTGAGCCGTATTTTGCAATAAGATGGCTGTAAGAGTACGACTGGGGTCTAAAACAGGGTCACCTGAAAGGCTGGAGAGACGGTAACTGATCTGGGTGAAGAGGGTTAGCTGGGAGCTGACGGCAAATTCTCGGGAGTGGTTAGTATTTGGCAGGGCTGCATTATTTACAAGAGAAGAGAGCAACAAAACTGTGGAAGCAGTGAGAAAAGCACAGATAGCCTGACTGCAAGATGAAATCCAGAGAGAGGATGCTGTGAGGTGAAGGGCTCAGTGAAGAAAATCTTGAAAGTTTTCAGAAACCCTTGGTTTTCCTCCCTGATGTATCTTTACTGCCTGTCACAGCAAGAAAAGCACAAGAAAGGATGGAGATGGCCAGGCACCACCAGCGAAGCCCTAGCCTTTTGCAGAGGGTGTTGCAGGCAGGCAGGAGGCACAAGCGAGCAGGACTGGAGGTAATTGCACAGTGGATATGCATGCAGAAGAGGGAGGCATCTGCTTTGAGGAAAGGGTTGTGAAGAGAAGAGGAACTGTTGTTTCTGTAAGACGAGTAGTGGAAACCTTGGAGTGGGGACAGGAGTTGTTATTGTCATTAGATACAGCTAAACACTGCTAAGGCATGCTGCCTACCTTAATCCAACCAAGCTGTGATGCTGAGGGCTGAGCCCTGCCTTACTGCACACGGGTGATGCTGGGAAGGTCCAGCGTAGAGCCAGTTGCATGCTCCCTTCCCGCTTGCTGTGGTCTGTTCATTGGTGTTTCTAGTACAACGCCGCAGATCATCACCGTGGGATCTCCCTGGACTAGCACATCACCCGGTGGCTTTCTTAGTGAAGCCTCCTTCCTAGAGGAAGATGTATGACCCAGTAGGGTTGCAGGTTACTGCAGCTCACCATGGTCATTGCTGCTATCTCTCGCTGGTTTGATTTCGTTGGTTTGTTTTTTTTTTTTAATGTGACGTGGCAGCACAATTTACAGTAGATCACCTCGTTGCATGAGGGGAGTGGCAGTGTTTGCAGCCTGCTACGAACTGCCCTAAAGCTGTGTGCATTGTCTCCTGGAAATGTGCCTGAAACAGGCTTTATTCTCATCTGACTTTGCTTACATTTGATTTCTAATGGAAGTAAATTTTCTTAGCCCTCTCTTCCATTTTTATTCAGCACCTGAATTTCCCAAGACCCAGCAGTGTGGTCATGATAGGGTTGGTTTGTTTTTCTTTTTAGGTTACCTGTCCTTAACTCTAAGTACTCAGTGTTCTCCTATACCCAGCTCTCCACCTGGGACTTGTTCATTACCACTTTTTAGTGCATATTTTATAATTTTAATTTAATCTTTCCCACAAAGTGACAGGGCAAAACAATAAGATAGGAACAGGGAGAACACCTGTCATATAGGATAGAGTTTTGGTAATATATATTATTGGTAATATATTGGGCTTTATGCAAATCTCTATGAACCATATGTTTCTTCCCACCTCAGCAAGCAGCCTCTATCACAACCCAAAAAACAATTTTATGAAGAATAGTTAACGGTCAGTTGTCTTTTTGAGTTACTTTGGTGTCAGTATGACCTTTATTTGTAGGTGGGCAGAGAAGGATGAGGTGGAACAGCAGAGACATGGAGGGTTCCCACCATCACTGAAAACACTCAACCTAGGAGCCTGGTACAACACTGGGTGCATTGACCATCTCCAGAGGATCCTCACCTCCCGGTAAGGACCACAAAGCCTGGGATGGTGAGGCTGCTGTTTTACACAACCTAGTGCAATTGGAAGAGTCTTTCTGTGGGGAAATTCATTGATGTTCCAGACTGATGTCCCCTCAACCACCCTGACAGGAACTGCTGATGCACACTCCAAAGATGCTTTTGCTTAACTTTCTGGCTATCAGCTAGACTGATCATCCTTCCAGCCAAATTGGTTCTTTTTATTGCATTTCTCAAATGCACGTCCAAGACCCTGCATTTGCCAAATGAAAAAAAGAAAAGAAAAAAAGGGTTGGTGGGGGAATTCTTTTCTGGGCTTCTTACAAGAGTGATTCCAGCACCGAGCGAAAAATAAAATTTAAAGCATGATTTGCCACTGTCCTTTCAAATCTGCCCATTTGGTCCTGGCTAAATGTTTCAACTCAGAATAACTCCAGCTGCTTCCTTGCCTGTGAGAGATCTTGAATTTCAAAATACCCTGTCCATACACCCTGTGTCTTTGGTGGGAGCCCAGCTCCAGTCTGCAGGATTAAATTTGGACGTTATTAAATTCTGCTGATCGGTGACAGAAGTGCCTTCAGAAAGCAGTGCTGAGCAGCTGCTTAATATTGGTTTTGTGGTGATATGGAGGCAAATGTCTTTTGCATTGGTTAGAAAAAGCAGTTTGTGTCATTCCTAGGAGCACTTTATTGTGGAAACACAGCTCGGAGTCATTCTTTACAGGCTGGTTGCCAAAACTTCAGCAGAAATGGAAAAGCTTGCAAGTAATAGGCTAGACTGTCTCTAGCAGGTGTCACTTTGGAATTAATCGTTGATGATAATACTTAAAGACTGCAGAGAGGTGATCTGACCAAACAAAACATGTCCACTATTCACATATTCCTTTGCAAGCAACTACTCTCCTTGCTAATGCACCAGCTCTGACAGGAGAAAGCTTGACAAACATATCTGCAATTTCAGCTACAGAGTAAAGAAAGAATAAATTGCTCTTTTTAACTTGGGGGCACAGGGGAAGAATCCTCCCTACCCCCAAACAAATCAATACAATGTCTTGAATCAGGAAAGGATGCTGCGTAATTGAAGTACAGATCCTGCATGAACCCTGATTCTAGCATGAGGTATTTAATACTTTCTGCCACAATAAAAGAAGAGAATTAATGGACTCAGTGGGAAATCTAGGTGGCATTTAGCTCTCAATCAGACTATTATTTTACACTTGGCGTTGATAGGAGTCAAAACGAGGCCACAAGCTCAAGACTTTCTCAGCTCCTTGTGAGTGCCAATTCCCTTTATATTCCCATGTTCCCTACTTGGAGGCTTCCCTTTCTCCAGCTCTCAATCACAGCAGCAGCAAACTGAAGGAATAAATTATGAAGCCACTTCAGGCTAAATGTGGATAAAAAATGCATGTGTTTTCTCTCTTTTTAAGTATGTGGCTATTGCACATACATGTAAGATGTAGCTGACAGATTACAAAATATATGGTAAAAAAGCAGATGTTTATTACAGAAAATTTGTTCTATGAATGCATGCTTTATTAAAATGTGCTGCTTGTCCTATAAAGGAGAGATTTTTTTCTCACTGCTCTGATTTTTAAGGTATGCACACGTATTTGGGGCGAATTAAATAGGGACAAGTTCTCAATAAATTTTTGCACTTTCTAGGGACAAAATCTGGTAAATTTTTGCAATCTTTTATTTTTTTTTCCTTCCTTTTCCCAATATTAAAAGAGCCTGTAAGAAATGGGGCAGGTGAGGAAAGTTTATGAGTAAAAACACATGGGCAGCTCTCCAAATCCATCCTAGAGTTTATTTCCAAGGGGAGGATTTATTTGGAAGACGTCTTGATCATCAGCCATCTCAGAAACTGTGATGACTGCAGTGGTCCTGAGGACTCCTTGAATGTATCAAAAGGGCTGTGTTGCTGTTGCTTTCCAAGCTTAGTGTTATGCTGACTGTAAACCACACAATACTGCATGTAGAAGCCATTATTTATAAGTCTGATGAGTCCTCATGATAGCTCCAAAAGTGGATGTACAAAGTTATGAATATCTCGCTCCAAGCCAAATGGCAAGTGAGGAGCAGAAATGAGGCTGGGATTCAAGAGCTCTGAGTTCCTATGCCTTTCATACAAATCCTGTCTTACAAAGATGAGGTGTGAGAGCAACAGTGCAATGAAAGAAAATGCTGATGATGATCACCAGGTGCTGTGCACTCATTCTGATGCTATTCTGGGTGCCTCCCTTCAAGCAATCTGGCTTCCCTGTTGTTTGAAATACCTAAGGGTTGACCTCGACATTTGCAAACCAAGCTGTAGAGCAAATCAACAGCAATGCTCTCACCAGATCCCACAGAGCAAGGATGCTTGGAAAACACATAGAAGCCCTGCTGCTGGAGGTCTTGTCAAAGAAAGGGCTGTGGGTCTGCCCTGGGAAATGCAGCACCATATGAGCAGCTCCTTGGCTTTGGGCTTGCTGGCCAGTTTCATTACAGCCACGCTTGTCCCTTTCGCTACCTTGAAAAAAGATGGAGAGAGAGAGAGAGCTGAGAAAATCAGTTTGAGAAAGACTTTGCTCTCTCTCCTTCCCCAGAGCAAATGCTCATAACAGGGGATTGCTTTGTGACATTGTTGGAGCTGCTGAGACATTTCCAGGCTAGGGAAACCCCATCTGAGTACCAAGAGGAATGGCTCAGCTGTAGGGCTCAGGTAACTCAGGGTGGGCCGGCTCCTTTCAAACTGCAGTGTTTTATTTCAGAAGTCAATCACGCTCTGCAGAGTCTTGAGCTTAGCTTGGCAGAAGAAGAGTGCTTTTGTCCTCTCTATCTTCTCTCCAAGACGACCTTTAGCTTTATAATCTGCTGGGCTCAAGGGTTTGATAATCTCCGATTTCTTGGTAGTGGATATCATGTGTTGGCAATCCCCATTTTAAAAAGAATTGTGCGGAGGCAAAGATAAGCTATTGTCTCCAACTGTAGGGTTTTAATGAAGCAAGTGTATGAGAAGACGAGTATCCGAGCCAATTATAACCTAATTGACCCTCCTAAGCCTTCTTTCTTATCTAAAAGCTCATTCTTTGCCAGTCAGGCTCATGATATCTGTGGCGTGGAAAGCGTAATTTTTAATGACCCGTTATCTACAGCATTCCTGATCCAGATAGATAAATAAATGCAGGCATCCACCTCTAGATGGATGATGGATTTAGTTACAGTGGTCATAATTGGTCAATTAAGGAGAAGCAGTCTGCTAAAGCCAGCAAAATGAACACGAGACAGAGGGAGGCTGAGCACAGGATTTACCTTGACAGAGGAAGCAATTTAAACTAAGAGAACCCAGTGCTGCCTATTTAATACTCCGTGAAGTATGAAAAGGCTTTCCAGAAATAATTCTTCTCCATATATATTGTTGTAACAAGCTGTTACGGTTTGAGAAACCCACAACAATTTATTGTCCTTTAGACAATTACTCTATCATCTGATGACCCCTCCCCACCCAGGAGGGGAATCGGGGAAAAACAAGGAAACACAAGAGTTGAAATATAAATAGATTTAATAGGATAAGACTAAATAATTAACATTAATAATACTAGAGAACCAGTATTGATCCCGATACAAATATAAAATATATAAGGATTCGATACCAATATAAAATGTACAAGGATTATAGTCAGTCAATTGCATCAGTAGGAAGCTGTGCACTCCCAGCAGTGGACAGCAAATGTCGGACACTGCGAGCGCTACAGCTTCAGGAGGAAGGGAAGGCCTCAGGGGACTGGCACCAGAGCAAGAAGTTCTCTGGGTCGCTGCCATCAAGGAAGAGAGAGAGCACTTTGCAGCAAACTTTCTAATTTATATTGAATGTGACATTCATGGTACGAAACAATTCTTTTGGCCAGCTTGGGTCAAGTGCCTGGCTCTCACTCATCCTCATCCCTGCACCTGACTAGCTTGAAAACACTGAGACCTTGAAACCCACACACCATAGCTGGCTATAAAGTAAATATTTTCACAAATTCAGACACTAGAGTCTTCTAAAAGTGCAGTTGTCCCAAGCATTAGAAGAGAAATTAGTCCTGTGTCACTCAAACCAGGACACAAGGAAAAATTAAGTCACTGGCAAACTGAAATCACCATTTTCCTGTAAGATTTGATGGCTCGTTTGGCATTACATCTTGGAAGCCCGAGAGTAGAGAAGGAAGGAGCATGCTCTGCTGATTGGCTCAGGGGTGGGTGGCCTGCCAACGTGCTGCCAGAACATCTTGCTTGCTAAATCAGGGAAGAGGCATCCAGCATCTGCACAGCTCCTTGTATTTGTTGTATTGTGTCCAGCAGTGTTATGAAAGGGTTCGGACAAGAAAGGAGACGGGAACACGGCTGCTGTGGCATGATGCGGAATACCATATAGCAGCTCAGGCAGAGAAGGAATTGGAAAGCGAAGCTAGGAACAGGTAGATTAATCCATCCAAAGGGCATACAGTGGCTTGGCTGGATACATGTTGTGAATTCAGGAGAACAGATTTGCTTCTTGCTTCTGAACAGGAATACAAATGAGAAAAACAGCTCCTACTACTTCCCCCTCTTAAAGACTGAAGCAGGACCCAGTGCGCTGCTCCACCAAAAGCAGGGCAGACCCAGCACATCAGCCAGGCTTGCTGGGTGCTTCAGAAAGTCTACTCATTAGATTCATTTGCTGGTTTCTTGTCATGGAGGTTTGCTCTGGTTTTGCTCTGCTTGCTCCCATGTGCTCTGCTGGTGGTGGACAGCCATTTTGAATCACTGACCCCCAGCTGGCTGGAGCAAACATCTGCCTTTCTTCCAGACACAGCTGCTTTTGGAATCAAGACTGCATTGTAAGGAAGAGCCTTGCCCTTAGTCAAGCCTTGCGTTGTTGCATTTAGGGGACGGAGTGGAAAAGGACCTTTAGCCTGTATTTAGTCCATATATTCCCAGCTTCTGCTTGAAGCCTCCCTGCAGCGGGGTCTCTCCTTTGCTGTTGACTGGAGAGGGCACCTTGGGAGATGAACTTTTACAGAGATTGAGTTAGGCATGTAGAGTTGGAAACGCAACTATCTCAGCCTGCTGTCAGCAAAGAAACCACCTTACACTACACACCCGTAGGCAACTGCCATAGACATGAATTCACGTCTTATGCTTCTGCAGTGAGATCTGTCCTCTGAAGTCTTTAGGTGACTGCAGCAAGTACATACGGACTTCTGCATCTCCCCAGATTGCCTGTCTCCCCAGATGCAGATGTCCCTTAGTGTTAGTGCAGGAGGCTGCTGACCAGCACATGACAGTGGCAGCACATTGACAGGGCAACATCAGACCTCTAGAAAAATCCCAATGCAACATGCAAGAGGTCTGTGGCAAAGCAAGATCCCTTAGTGCTGCAACAAAAGGGCTGATCTGTCCCCTATGTCCCTCCCTGAGCACTTGCAGGGTGAACAGCTCTGTCTTTCGGACAAATGGCTCAAAGGCTCAGTGTTTCTCATTCTGCTCACAGTGACACAAGGGAGATCATGTGTGCATATGCTCACATACGTGCATGCATGCATGTACCTACAGAAAAAATAGCAGGATTTCTTCTGCCAGCTTTTGGATGACACCCTGAGGGGCTGTATCAGGTGGCACTTTCTCTTTTATTTGTTGGCTTGGGAGCCATAACCTTTTCCATTCCTGACTGGTTTCAACACCTGCGTTTCCAAATGAGCCCCATGCCATTTCATGCCCAGCCCATTATTTGGGCCAGGCAAGTTATCACATTGGGGTCACAGTCAGGGGGACGATTTGGTGCCATCACCTGCAATATTTAACAGAACCCAGCTGCAGCTTGCAATAAAGACATCTCTTTCTCCCTTCTTCTTCCCAGCCCCAGCCCTCAAAACATACTATTTCCACTAAGCACATGGAAGAGTTCCACATAACAAACAAGAAGGGGGTGGCAGAAGTCACAGGTTTGTGCCATTGAAAACATCTTTGGAATTTTGTCTCTTTACCATTTGTATCCCATGTCTGACTCTAATTTCTGCAGGTGTATTTGCTTTTGCCCATCCCTACACTCTCTGTGTCTGGCGGAGGGAAATGGGCTAGCCCTCTCTGGCCATCCGCAAAAAAAAAGAAGCAATGATTTTATTAAATGGAAATAATATGGTGGTTGACAGGAGGAGCCGCACACATTGCCCTAGGTGCCAGACTGCAGCGAGGCATGTGCTTTGGGACACTGGCAAGAACTCACCCACCCTGATGACAAAGGTGGTCTCCTAAATGTCAGTAGTGACTTTGCTGCTCCGTCCTGAAACTTCGGCTTCTGCAGCTTCTCCTGTTATATTTTGTTTTTAAAATGAAACGACCAAAATGTACCAAGCCCCTGTATCATGTGCAGAAAGTTGTCAGGACCCCATGGCATTAATAACCCCTAACTGCCCATTCCAGCCTCACCTATGTCCCCACCTGCACCGCGCACCCACAGCACCCATTTAAGTCCTGGCCCTGGACCCAGCCCTGACTGAGGGTGCCAGGAAGCAGGTCTGTGCTGGAGAATGGTTTATGGTGCCAGCTGAGAATGAGGGGGTAAATACATGTCTTTTCCTCAGGCATTATGCAGGTTGAGTGACCCTTAATGTCAGTAAGTGGGGTTAAAGAGCAGCTGCATTTGCTCCTGCTTGTGGTGGGGTCAGAGTGTGCAAGTCAACACTGATAGCCCAGTGCCTAAGCCTTTGGTCTGCTGCTTGCAAAACAAGCAGAGATTTAAGTAGCAGCTTCTTTGTTCTGGGTTTATCGTGAGCAGTTTTTTCATTTATAAGCATGATATGAGGTATTGTGGTATTTATGTGACCCATGAATTGCTTGCAAGTGTTTGCTCATTGCTCCAGTATGCTTGTTGGGGTAAAACCTGAGCCCCTTGGGAAGCTACTTTTTCTTTCTCAGCCCTTTTCTGGCCCCCTAGATTGCCTCTGTTCCTCAAAACCCCTCAGAGGAAGACATCTCAGACAATTCCCACGGTAAGGGAGTAGAAGTTGGGGTGGCTCATTGCCCTGCTTGCATCTGCATCGCACTCCTCTACAGAGCTGAAAATATGCACCCTCCTTTCCCAAGCCCACTCCCTGCCTCACATTTCATAGAATCATAGAATCATTTAGGTTGGAAAAGACCTTTAAGATCATCTAGTCCAACCATTGATCCTACTCTACCAGGTCTGCCACTAAACCATGTCTCTAAGCACCACATCTACACGACTTTTAAACACATCTAGGGATGGTGACTCAACCACCTCCCTGGGCAGCCCGTTCCAATGTCTGATAACTCTTGCAGTGAAAAGTTTTTTCCTAATGTCCAGCCTAAACCTCCCCTGGTGCAACTTGAACCCGTTTCCTCTTGTCCCATCACTATTTGTTACTCTTAGTGTTGCTGTACCTGATTTCTATCCTCCTGACACAATGCTCAGTGCTTCCAGCCAGGGTAACTGGTTGCCAGGCTGCCGTGGGGTAATCATTCCCTGCATCGCTCAAGTCTGCAATACAATCTCAAGGGAGGACAAGATGTTTTTTACCATTCAGGGTCTGAGATGAGAGGATTTAACTGCCTGTTGGGCCGTAGTGTAAGATTAGGTGATGGGAAGATGGGAAATTAGCTTAGGAGGTAGAGCAAGGCAGCTGGGGGAGGTGGGGGTTTGCTGTCTAAAATATGGCATTTGAATTTTTATCCCTATAATGAATAGTCTGGACTGAAGCAGATTCATTCCCAAAAGGTAGCAAAATGAGGTGGGTTTCCCAAGCTTTTTTATGTTGAGCTGGATCTCTTGCCCTGAGCACTGAGCAGTACTCTCTTGATACCCTGGTTTGTGCTGTCTGTGGGGATGGAGGCTGCTGGCCTGAACTGGATTCCAGCTCTGCCCATCCCGTGCTTGTCCCTCTCACTAGCACCAGCTCAAGACGCTTCAAAGGGGCATGCAGTTGGCAGCTGGTGTTAGTCAAGAGTAATCCTACCCTATGGACAGGGAGGGGAAAAAAAAATCTACTTGACAGAGGGTGAAATAGAGCAACTTCTGTAGGAGGTAGTCCAGCACAGAGGGAAAAGTGGCGAGGCAGCCCAGAAATCAAAGTGCATGGAGCAGAACAAATGCAAATGTGTGTGTCAGGAGAGCCTTGGTGTCTCAAAAGTGTGCAGCTAACTAATGTAGGTTTCCCCTGCATATATATGTATTTATTGAGCTACAAAGATAGAAGAGTTGACATTCTCTTTTTCCACAGTGTGGCCCACCTATGGTATTCAATAATGTAATATTAGAGAAAAACCTTCAGTATGGTCTTTAATAAAATACCGTGACCTGACAGGTAGGTTATTGACTATTATAAAGGTGTTAGATTTAATATGAATCTTCTTGGCAATCCCTGGTATTCATCACATTTTCATGAGTAGCGAATGGTTGTAGATATTGCCAGATGTGGTCTCAGAGTCGAGAGCAACTGGGATAAAAACTGTAAAACCAGCTAAATGCTGCATGGGCTGAAATCCCACTTCCAATCGGACCCAGGGCGTGCCATGAAAAGATTTAGTAAGCTATCTCCCAGCAGTTTAAAAGTCTCCTGAATGGTTTACCCAGCTGCCTTGGGAGAAAGAGGAGTGGGCAGAAACTGGGTAATCTGATGTTTATATTGATTTTATCACAGAGTTCACTTTAAATCCTGAAGCAGGAGATTATATAACCCATTAGTATTTACTGTTGCAACTCTGGAGGGCCACACAAGCATCTGATCCCAGAACTCACTGATTTTGTTTTGAGTTAACATCTTACTGTAGCCAGCATCCTAATTCTTTGCACTGTATGACATGCCACTTTCTTGCACTGCCTTTGATTTTAGCATTTCCTAATCTTATTCTATGCAATTTTGGAAAAAATCTCATTTCTAACTTTTCTGGTACATAGTTTGGTAAGTCCCAATCACTCTTCAGTGGAGGAGAGTGAAGGGCTGTTGTGAACTTCCCTGTTCTCTTTTCTGTAACTCCACAGCTTCCAGTTTCAGTGCTTAAATTTATTTTGCAGTCGTACCCAGAGATGTTCCCTGTGAAAGTCTTAGCATCATTGCTGTAGGTACTGTACAAATGCAAACAGTAAACCCCATGTCTAGGGGAACAGGAGCTGTGGGGCTCCTAAACAGAAGTGGCAGATTTTCAGAGAGGGGCTGTGCTAAAACAGCTCCCACTGGTGTCGGTGGGAAATGTGCTCTTGCAAATCACAAAGCAAACACACATTGACCGATTCCCCTGTGCTGGGATCCTTTTTGTTTTTTCTAAAAGACGATACTAGTGCGCAGCCTCCCTGCTAGCATTCCTGTTGTCCAGGCTTGTGCGATTGAGTTTTGCCTTCACCAGTTGGCTCCTGCACCCCATGTTTCCGTACGTCTACTGTGAGCTGTGAACACTGTTGTTGCCTCTTTCCAGGCTTCTGAATCAAATCAAAGGGTTATTTGAGCATTGAGGGGAATGAACACATTTAGAGTGAGAGATGATAAGTAAGTGGTGACTAAAACTGTCAAGAAGTTTTTTGGCAAATTGGTGGCATTGGCCAAAAAACTTTGGTAACCAAACTAAGCTACGATCTGACAATAACATCCTAAAGAAAGCACCTAAATATGCTGTGTGGTCAACTTGAAAGAGTTAACATCTAATCGCAGATTTGGTTTCCTTGATTGACAGACAATTTTCAAAAAGAGTGCGGTTTGTCAAGAAGTCATTCCCTTTCTTCTTCCAGAAATCTCTTTTTGAAACCAGGGCAGGCAATTTCCTGCCTGTGATGGCATTCAAGACATGAGATACCCTTGTATTTGACAGAAAAGGACATTGGTTTCATTTGAGCTTTTTCCCTTATCACTGACAACAATAAAATTGTCAAGTGTGTGATTTGAAACATCAAATTCAGTATGAACTTTTTGTGTAAGCAAGGGACATTGGACATAATAACTTTTTTCTCCCATCTGTACTGATATATGGGACATACAAATTGACAAATGGTAAAGATTGGCTGATGTATGTGTATGGTAACTTATGTATAAACTATCAACAGACCAACAAGGTTATAATGAAGTCATCTTTTGAATTTATTAATAAATTCCCCTTTGTCAGCATCGGTCCAAGGTAATGATGTGATGCTTCTTAGCAGTGTAAACAGAGGAAGACTACACAGCTGAGGAAATATCCATTTTAATTGCAGCTTGGAAATACTGTCTGTCAAATCACGGTAGCATTATTTTATTTTTATGGAGAAGCTGAATGCATTTGAACCTGACCCCAAACCCCAAAGCCATCTCTCTCCATTCTCAACAAATCAATCATTTTGATCAACTGATGATTTTGAGTATTTTAGTTTCTGAGTGCCTAAACAGCGAGACTTGAAAGTCACCTGGAATTTGCCTGTTTTAGATTTGCTAATTTAAATGTAAAGTCTGTATATTATGCAGAAACAAATGAGATCGTTAGATATCCTTCCAAATACTGGCCTCAAACTTCACTTTGTCAGAGTGTAAGTGCTGCAAGGTGTGGATGAGCTGGTTCATTGAGTGGACTTTGCCTTGTGAGCCATGCCTTTAGTGTATCTTATGTCAAATTGCTAGCCTTTTTGTGATGGATAGCACTATACTACAGCTGTGGCTAGGTGAACTGTAACATTAGTTTTTAATGCTGTAGTTGAGTCCTTAGAAGGTTTTAGCTTTTCATGAGTATGACATACTTTTCAAAGTTTTGGTTTTGTTTCCTTTTAAACGGAAATAGTCATTGTCACACAACCACACCTCAATACCTTTTAAAGTGAGTATTATGGGAATTATCTCAAACTCCAAGTATTAGTCTGTAGACTGAGAGCATCCAAATCCTTAAGCCAAAGTCACTTGTCGGGAACAGGGACGTGGCAAAAAGCAAATAAGGAGCAGACCTTATTTCAGCTATGCGAGACCTTAAAAAGCTCAGAGGAAAACTAAACAGACACATGTTTAAATGCGATAAACTCATGGCAGTGCATGGTATATAATAGCAATTACTCTCTGTGCTTGTGCTTTTACCCTTGCCCAGGTGCAATGCCTTGCATTTTACCTTTACCATTGGGGTCGAGTGCAGGTGTGTGCATGGTTGGTTATAGAGGTGGAGCTGGCTGGTGGTAACTTGTATTGCCATAAGCCTATTGCATTCAACAGTGTGCCTTCACCCAAAGCTTGACCAAAGGCAACTGTCAGCACCAGGAGGCAAGTGGATGGCACTGCTTGCCTACGTTGAGTTCCTCCAAAACCCGTGGGGTCCTACAGAGGTGACTCAGAAACATCACTCATTTTTATGTTAGCTAACAACAGCCCGCAGCCCAGAAGAATGTATTAGGTTTATCTTCCAGCCCTCTCTCCACTCTTAAGTTACTACTACCTCCAGACCCCTGTCGTGGTCCTCAAACCAGGACACCCGCAAAGAGCAAAAATATATGGCAGTACGATTTCTTTGTAAGAGCAATTTAACTTTTAACTTTTGGAACTGAGTGGTAGGATTCTCAGCTGAACTACAGGCAAAAGCCTGCATCTAACAGGGTATTTATTTTACTTAGCAAAAATTAACCAACAGTAAAAGTATAGTTGCTGTATTAGAAATATGACTGTTTGAATAAAAGTTATGGCAACAGTAAGATTCAACTATGGTATGTTAATTTGAATCTGCAGTAAATCTGTCAAGATTGCAAGTCAGTTTAAGAGCTAAAATATAATTGTTGTAAAACACTGAACTGCAATTTATATATATTTTTCCAAACCACTTGTGGGCTAGCAATATTTCAGTTCTGTAATCACAATTTGAACCTTTTAAAAGGTGGGGGTTTTTTTATACAAATCAGCAGAAGTAGTATTTGATTACTTTTCTTTCTGTGGGATTCTTTGAATGCAATACACTTTTGGGGAGGAAAATGGTCTGGGGATAAAAATCAGCAGAGACTGCCTTACACTTGCTTCTCTTTTCTGAAAGACATGTTTGAGTGTGCAATGAACAATTTGTCAATCAATTTGGAGCTTGATGAAAATGACTGTCAAAGTCGGTTTATGTTAGTTAGATTTCAGATGCCTTTTGACCCTTCAGACATGTTTTCTGGAATAGTATTCTGTGATAGCAGGTAGATATGATTTTTTAAAAATAAAAATCCATTAGTAACCTAAATATTTTTTAAAATATAAGCTTGCTTGTATTATTATGTAATCCTGTAAACCACTTTCAACTTGATTAAACAATTAAATTAGACTGTCAGCTTTCAGTCCCAAGCATCTTCAGGTGTGCTTTTCCATGGCAGTCACCTTGACTGTTGGTTACTCAGAGTTTGCTATCTGTCTTCTTGGATGAGCTGTGATGGTCACTGAGAAAGCAGAGGGGACATGAAGCAGGGTACCTGCATCGTGCTTTGAATATTACAGTTAGGAGGTGATCCTTGTATTGTCATTTGAGAGTAGGCAACACATCTGAGGAGTTGTATGTGAGCATCACCCCCCCCGAGCAGAAACTCTAAGGGTGCGTTCCTGGGGTGCATTTCCATTAAACCCATCTTTGGCTGTGTTTCCAAAAGAAATGTATTTATATACTGCCTGCCACCCTCAAAAAAACAAACCAAACTAAACCACCACCCCACTCCAAAAAAACCCACCAAAATCAAAAACACCAGACAGTTCCTTTTAAGTCCTGACTGTTAGTCAATATGCCTTAATAATACAAAGGAGATTCTCTGTCAGCTTTCAGAACAAAAGCATCAGCTCTGGGCTCATAAATGAAGAATTGAATATTGTCCATTCACAGGCAGGAGTTACTGGAGAGAAGTCCCCAGGAGCCAGGTGCCCTTTATAGGAGATAAACTCATCAAGCAAGCTTTATGGGGACTGATGATTTTGGGCAAGTCCTTATGGGTTACTGATGAAATCTGAGTCCTCAAGATCTCAGGTACGCTCCAGTCACACTTGGGCTGCAGCAGGCTCCCAGGTGGGGTTATTGCAGAGGGCATGGTGTTGTCTCAAGTTCAGACCTGCAGGAGCTCCTCTGGAGATGCCCTGGGAGACACTTAAGGAAAAAGCAAAGACAGCCTATTCATTTGTCCTTATTAGGAATTCTTTTTCAAAAGGTTGTAAAGCTTCGCTGTTCCAGAGGACAGTTAATCTGCTGATCGAGGAGAGGAGGGGAAATGATAGTAAAAGTTACTTGGTTGAAGCTAATGTAGCCTTTTGAGTTTTGCAGTCAGATGAGTTTGAGAGATTAAAAGGAGAGAGAAAAGGATGGTCCACATGCTTAAAAAAAGGATAAATACCCCTTTGTACTCATTATTTTGCTACATTTTTTGCATTTCACTTTTTAAATTTTGGGTTTTTTTAAAGCATTAAGGGAAATGGGACTTGACAGTTCTTTGGCAGATACTAGACAAGGCTAAATTAGTGCAGTGAGACCATTGGCCATCTGCATAGTCTGGGGTGCTGTGACTTTTGAAGCTAACACACTTCACATTAATAGGTTTTGATGGCCAAAGTCTGCATAAAAATAATGAGAACCAGGGAGAATTTTTAATTTACTTGTTACTTGTGTTGAAGTGTGGCATTTCCTGCTTCCTGCAAGGAAGGGGCCGAGTGCTGCTTGCACTAAAGTGATGGTCTTCTATCATCACCTCTGGGCAAAGAGGAAGCAGAAATTAACCTGTCCCAGAGCATTTGCAGTCCAAGCAGATAGGGAAAAACCACCTCAGAGTCAGGAGGTATAGGGAAGCAGAGGCAGAGCATGAGGAACAGAGTCCTAGTAGCAGTGCCTACTGGCCCCATATCCAAATGAGGGAGTTTCTGGAATCCCAAGTGGGGATGATCCTCCCCTCGCCTTTAATATCACATTGGTCTTTCTCTGATCATGAAATTCCTCTTGCTTCAAGTCTAGCACCCATAAACTTAGAAATTCCCTCCCTACAGGCACAGTAAGACCCTGTCTCTAGGCCCTGGCAGGGTACCAAGGGTACACCATGGTCATGTCCTGCGTGTCCCTTCCACCAGCAGGAAGGGCAGGTACCTGCAAGGACACGGGCCACTGACCCTAGTTCAGCTTCTGAACTGGTGCCTGCTGACAACTGCCTTTCTGATGGCATATTTTTTTCAAAGTAAAGAGATTGCTGTATATAATGGGAGAAAAAGCCTTTCAGATGCTGTTTGATGCAGTCTTTGGGTTTCAAAATCAAGACATCATCTAGCTGTCAGCAAAGACAGCACAAAACTTGCAGGAGAATCCTCTTCAGTTGCTATTTCCCTGTAACAAGAAGATGACAAGAAAGAAGAAAAGGCATTTTATTGTGAGGTCTCTCAGGCTTGCAAATGCACTCTGCCATCTACACGCTTTCTTTTGTTTGCATTGTGCTTGGCTTGGCAGGAGCCTGTTTCATTATCCTTCCCCATCCTGCTTCCTCTCCTGCTCCAAAGCAACACTGCAACCCTCTGTTAAGAGTGAGGTGCAAGGGGTGCAGGTGTACGGAGCCTTCATCCTTGTGTACTTGGACAGAGGAGGGAAAGCAAGCTGAGAGAGGCTGCAGCGATGTGTGCTCATACTGCATAGATTAAGAGGGAGATGTAGAGTGATGGGGCCCAAGAACATTTGAGGGACGGGAAAAAGCTTCGTAAGACAGACATGGGACATGCGTAATGACACCATGAGACATAGTCCCAGCAGGTAGCCACTGTTAAGAAAATACTTTGAATGTGCTGACCTGCAGAGAGCAAGCAGGATGATCTGCTTGTTAAACACTGAGGGCTGCAAGAGGATGACCAGTTGCCTCTTCCCCTGAGCGCTCTGGAAAAGCACACAACAGCAGCTGCCCTTTCTTGCCATTTTTTCTACTTATTAGAGTTTGCTTTTACATCAGGTACCACACTGCTTTCCATCCCATGACTGCATAGATGAGGCATTGGCGGGGCTGGAGGTCACAGATGAAGCATGTCCAGCAGTTGGGTCACCTCTGCCATCCCTATCCCATCATGCAGGAATGATGCCTCCACAAACCCTTTTCCTGCCTGTTTGGCCAGACAGGGCTGAAGTAATTTCCCTCTAAATATAGCTTTGCTCACGTGGTGGAGCTGAGCTCTGCTAGCATAGCAAAGCACAAGCAAAGGGAAAGCCAGATGGCTGATTCATGCTGAAAGGCAGCATGAGGGAGTAGAGAAGACAGGCAATAACTTGGCACAGTTACCAATTTCTTTGATACCTTGGAGAAGGCATTTTACCTTTCTGTGCCACCCTTCCCACTTACCCTTAGCTTTTCAAGTTCTTTTTCAGATGGTGATACCTACTTGTCAGGGACTGTATCTCCCAAAAGGGGATAATCACAGCACACAAACTTTAAGCATGTCATATGAGATATTTAATCAAAGAAGGGAAGCAGGTTCATCCTCCTGGAAATCCAAATCATCCATCTCTGACTATAGCAAGCCTTGGCAGGTAAGTGTGGTGGTGACTTCACTCATTTGTACCAAATCTGTGTGCTATAGGATCTCCTTGCCATATATAGGATTGCATTTCCCTTAAATCATCTGGGAAACATGAGGACATGTTTGTGCTTGTTTTAAGAGGACAGACAGCACCTGATCCAGCAAGTAGTTGCACAGGTCAGAGCTATACCTGTGTGGGTTTGTGGGGTTTTTGGGGAGAAGTTTGTTTTGGTTTTGTGAGCATAGACCAGCAAGTAGGCATTTAATGACTCTGGGCTTAGTGCCATTTTTGACTGAGCAGTAAATAAAGGTTTTGCCTCTCGTGGAGCCACAGGCCTGACACACAGGTATTTCTCAGAGCAGATGCTGATATGGGTTTCCTTCTCCTAAACAGAATGAGTGGGTGGATTGGATCTCTATTTAAGACTCAAAATTTGTATATTTTATACTTGACTTTTCTCTGACATTACCTAAGACTTCAGGCACTTCCCAGTCCTTCCTTTTTCCACCTGCTCTGCCTGGAGGCAAGTTTCCAGGGTCCCTTCAGCCTGCCTACCAGAAGAAACAATGGCTTTCTCTGTCCCCTGCTCGTCAAGCCAGGGACTTTCTCCAGGTCCAGATGTGCAGATTGCCTGTCCTGCCTATGACTGCAGCTCCATTTCTAGAGCTGAAGCTTCCAGGGATTGCAGCCTAGTGGCATAGGTCTAATTACTCATTTCTTGCACAGTAAGCTAGGCTGCTGCTCTGTCCATGGCTGCCTTTAATGTGTTGGGGATGGGGAACAAGAGAGTTGAGAGGTGTAGTGACTCCTCACTAGATGTTCATATGATGGAAAGAGGGAAAGATGGCACTTAGACAAGAAAGTTTCTATTTCTGCACTCGAGATTCTCCTGGGCTGTTGTGTTGCTTGGGCCAGGTCCTCTCATCTGCCTTGGCACATGTTAGCTTTGAAGCTGCTGCAACAAAAAGTAAAAGGCCAACTATCTACTAGTCAGAGTGCACTTAGGAAAATACACTGTGCCACCAAACTGTAGGAAATGGATTGAATTGCAAAAGTAGGAGGTAGCCTCAAAACGCTTTGAAGCTTTTTTTTTAAACAGCAGCAGTGAGTGTATTGGGGGAACCATTGAGAAAGCATGAGGAAGGTAACAAACGGCTGAGATACTGTTTTCTGCTAAAACACACACAGGTATTCCTTCCAGTGTACATGTGACTCATGTTTGCCATGAGCGGAGAAACTACAGCCATACTGTGGCACAGGCTTCAGATGTCACAGATACCATTACAGGTGATGAATTAAGTGCAAACATTTCAGATTAACACCTTCTTTGTTTGCAGAGAAGCCACAAGTCAGTTGGCAGAAGAACTAAGTGGCACTGTGGTGCTGAACACCCAAAACCAAAGCGAGACAAAAGGTATGCCAAAAACCTCTGCTAATAATACATGTTAAGCTGAAGCTGAGATTTGTCCTAGGCTGAGGAAAATGAGTTCAGTTAGTTACTGGCTACTTGCTGAACAGCCACCAGCACCATAGGCAGGACATCAAATTAACTCCAGCTTCAGGGCTGCAAGATTTGATGGCTTGCTATTAAACCACAGCAGATGAGATGAACCCCCCCCCAAAATTGGGGATAGAATAAAAAAATAGAAGTTCAAAGCCTTTTAAACATCTAAATAGAAGCTGCCATCATGACCTGGAAACCTGATTTAGTAACAGGAGGAAAGGTATAGGGAAAAGTGACACAAACCTGAAGCTTACAATAGACAGTTCAATGTTACAGGGATTTCATCTGTATTGCTACAAGATTGTGTCAATGTGTTCAGGCCATCCCTAGTTAGATCCTTGTGGTCCCTCGGATCCTTCCCATGCATCTGGGATTGTATGAGTAGCAGCTGTCTTGTATTTGCTTTGCCAACCTGCAACAATCCAGATCTGGCTTTCAAAAGTATTGTGTTGGAAGAAGGCTGGCATGGCAATGAGTATGTGTTTGTGTCCTGGTTTGAGGTAAAACAGGACCAATTTTGTTCCGTAACTTTACTTTTTAGCCAGGCTTCTTCTAACTGCCAAAATTAACAGCATGTTGTGCAGGAAAATGTTCACTCTCAGAGTGATAAGACCCGTGTTTATAGCTGATGCCAAGGAATGAGATGCAGAGAGGCTCTTGCTTATACTTATTGCTGTAACAACCAAGGTCAGCTAACTTTGTTATTTGCCCCGTTGGAGGGTTGGAAGCAGAAAAGCATAGAGGGGTCACACCTGCGGGGAGGAGCAGACAGGACAGGTGACCCAAACCTGACCAACAGGGTATTCCATCCCATCTGCCTCATGCTCAGTATAAAAGCTGAGAGGTCAAAGGGTCAGCTCTTTCTTCAATGGCCGGTGCCTGAAGAGGACTCTGTTCGTCTGCCTTTGATCCCGAACCTGAATCCAGATCCGGAATCCGGTTCCTGTCCGTCACTGAGTCCAGTCTGGGCCTTCCCCAGTACCAGCTGGTGACGTGACTGTCATCCTCTGAGCTTGATATGGTTTTGTATATATTTCATTATTTTCTTTTTATTATTTTATTATTAATATTTCATTAGAGTAGTTTAGTTCCTTCTAAACTCTCACGTCTCTTTTTTTCTCTCTGTCCTGCCTCCCTTTGAAGCGGGGCAGGAGAGAGAGCATCTGTCATTCTGCCTGATTGGGCCAATTCGGCCTTTCTGATGACCTCTGGGCATCTTGGACCAGCCCCTCCATGTGCTTTTCGGAGCAGCAGGGAGCTGATTACACCACAGAGTATCTCTGCCATCCTCCTTGGAGTCTAAGGGAAATGTAAAAATCTCCTCTGAGGCTTGCATTCCCCTGCCTCCTGACCACACAAAAATTAGTGGGATTTTAGACTCCTAAATCCCAGACAGTTTGAAACCTTGCTTCCCTGTGTAAAAGATTGACTTGGTTATATGAAAAGAGTCAGACTGCCAACCTCCTGCAATCCCTGCAGAAAGAAATAGCTTCAGTATTGCTTGCTTTATTCATCTGCCATGCCGAGTTAGGAAGGGCTGAGCACAGGGCTTGCAAGGCAGGATCCAGGCTGTGCTCACGCATCCTGTTCCAGCTGCAGCTTTATGGATGAAGCTATTCACTCCCCCATCCTGGGATCCCTCCCATCTCTTCACCTCTTGCTGCCAGGCATCATTCTTTTCATACAGTCAACACAACCACGGTGTAATTGCACGCAGTCTGGTTTAGTAAAACAAACAGGCCAAGATTAACCCATTTACCTGGTCATTCTCTGCTGCCAGCCCTGGACTGGTTTTGGGAATGATGATTTGAGATTGCTGGCAAAATCAAAGGAGCTTAGGGCCAAGCTGGGGTGGGGGCGAGGGGAGGCGGGTGGATAGCCCAATGCTAGCCAGGTCTGGATGTGAGCAGAGCCTCCCTTCGCTCTGAGCTGCGGAAGAGGAATTTCAAACCTGAAGCTACTATGGATTCACATCCTCCAGCAAGTTAGCACAGGGAAGACACATGAGGGATGGAAACCATAAGATATGCATGTTGTGGGTTAAAATACTCTCATCTTGCTGAGCAGAGCATGTAAAGTGTGCACATCTGGAAAGTGTGGGAGCTGTGGAGGCTGTAATTATAGATATATGGCACACCGGGTTACTGTGTTGGCTACTGAGCCGTTGGAGTTGTTTGAGCCTGGACTAATTTTGGTGTGATTCATGGTGTTAATGATGTAATTTCTTTGCAGTGAAGGAAGAATTCTGTTGTCCTTTCTTTTTTGTCTCAGTACAGTTTTGCTTTATATCTGTTGAATATTATTATTTTGTCTCCAGTTTGTAGTAATTTTTTCAAATTGGTCCCCACAGTCAGAGTCTGTATAAAGGTATTGTGCCACATCTTCTAAGCCTGCCTTAATGTCCCTGCATTGATCTTTTGAAGCTAATAATTAAAAGGGAAAAAATGCTGTGTATGGGTTTCTGTCATAATGCCATCTGAGTCCATTTTCTCTCTTGTTGGTAACTATCTGATCTGACTTGCACCCAGAACAGACTGTGTTCAGGGGGAAAAAGTGTCACTGCTTTTATTTCATGTCTGGCCTGATGAGAATAGTAATGAGAATGGCAGAGCAGTTGCATCCCCAGCTAGCCAGCTACAAAGCAGGCAGGCTGAGTCCTCGATGTACTGTCAATTCCATGCGTTGTGTAGGCAATTAACACTGATGATTAAATAATTAATAATGAGAAAACGTCAAAGGGTTTGGGTGCTTCAGTTCAGATGAGTGCCAGAAGCTCAGATTATTATCCGGGCTTGTCTAGGAGCTGTCTGAGCACATCTTATAACTAGCTTTTTGGTGCTGCAAACCACAAAAAGGCTGGGGCTTCCACCCCAGGTTTCACATGTTCAGACCTCTAAAAAACTCTAGGACACTTTATGGAGAATGAGCATTTCTCATCCATCTATTGTTCTATTTTAGATGTGCTGCATGTGTTTATTTACAATAGGTTCTCACTCACAATTTCTGCATTTTTAAGGTAGTGACTGAATTCTTTTTAGGGTGATCTCTGGAGCAGGCAAGATAAAGGGGAGGAGGTTGGCAGTGATGCCACAAGTAGAACTTGCCATTGAAGGCAGCACCTCAATTCCCCTATTTCATACCTTGAGGACTGAATTAGCCTATATATTTTATGGAATTACGTCTATTGAGCCTGCCTCAATAGTAACTGCGTTTCTTTGGATGGACCAGAGAAACACCTGCAACTAAAAATGTCCAAAGAAAACAAGTATGTATCACTTAAAAAAAATAAAAAACAAAACAAAACCACCTCTAAAAAAAACAAAACAAAAAAACCCCACCAAAACAAAACAAAACCCCCAACTTCAGTTACAAGTCTGGTCTGGCTTGATCCCACCAACTGTTTGGTCCTTCTGGAGTCAAATATGGAGTGGCCAACATCAGTAATGGAACTAGATGCATTGATTGCCACTTTGCTACCTCCAGCTGCAGGGCTTAGAGAACTGCTGGCCCTTGTAAAGTCCCATCTGCCACAGGCTCACATGGCTTGCAGGACTCGCATGGTGGAGGACTCAGATATTTCTAAAACTGGAGAATAAAATTGTGTGCATCTACTTATATTTAGCCTGACAAGCGTGTTTAGTTGCTTCAAATTGGAGATACTTGAAAAAGCTAAGTGGGATGTCTGACATACTTCTTCAGCATTGCTCCTTTGCATCTTGCTTCATTGGACTAGATCTGATTATATATGCAGCAGTGTTTTAGGTCCTCTGCTACAATCATAAATACCTATCTTTCCTATAGAGGGATGCAAGTCACTGTGTTAATAACTGAACTGTCTGTCAATTGTAAAAAGGGGTGAAAAACAAAAATGAGCAGCATGAGAGTCATTTAACAGAAAGCACGTTACAATGTGTGGAGTGCAGCACAGAAATGCTGCTGGTGGGCCACAATGCAGATTTTCTTTCTGCATGCCTGTCCTCAGAATGTAATTAGATGTGTGCTACCACATGTGTGCTTTAAAAAGTTTCTTACTGACAAGAACAGTTAAGTTTTAAAATAAAAAATTATGAACCAAAAAGAATGAAAGTAGTCAATGTTTTATTATCTAAAGAGAACTTTGACATAAAAGTCACATACAACCCAAATCATCTATTAAATTTACCTCATCTGTGTCCTGCTTGATTTCAAAGGCCTTTGAGTAGACTTTTACAAAGGTAGTTTTAAAAGTTCTTGCATTATAGGTAGCATTTAAAAAGTCATGACTTATTTATTTTTTAATAACTACACATACCCCTTGCCTCTTTCCAAGGTAGCAAACCAAACATCTGGCTTTTAGCTTCAGTGATGCTTGGATCATGATCAAAGGGAAAGGTTGCCAATTAACCCACCATGATCTCTCCACCATGTGCATTTGATGCCATCTTTTTTCCATTTGATTTATTTCATCTGTGCTTGATATTAAATCCCTTACCAAATTCAGATTTGCCATGGCCTTCCCATTGCTCTGACAGCACATCAAAGCTCCAGAGGACCCAGAAGGTTGAATTAGCCACTGTTTGAGTCTTCACCGAGCTGCTCTGAGAGATGTATCTGTGTAAGGAATAAAGGGAATAGATGATATCTCTGCTCTGAAACTTTCAGAAAAGTTAAATAGGAATAAGGTAAGACTGAGCTAAATTTATCAAGAAGTACTGTGCAGAGAGTGAGTTACATGCAATAAAGAGGGGTTATATACTCTATAGAAAAATTGCTAGAAAATAAGTAGCAACAAAGATCTAGAATAACTTGGAATATTTTCAGTATATATTTCAGCAAAATGGGATACATTATGTTACTAATGGTAATATACTTGCTATTTGTATTAAAATAACAACTTTAAAAAAGTAGGGAGGAGGGCACTGTAAAAACTACACTCTATTGTCATTGCTGTTATGATCATTAGTTACCTTTAAAGCAAAGGGGTGAACATTTCCTTAAGTCTATGTCAGGGAGCTAAGCTACTGCCAAGAGCACGCAGCAGTGTGGAAACCATGCAGCTGGTGCTTGAGAGGAAGAGGAGAACTGTTTACATAGAAAGAAAAAAGAGGAATGTGAATTTAGCCCTTGGGAACTCAAAGTTAAAAGACTGTCTGTGTATGAGACTGGCTTGACCTCGCTAGCCCAACAGAACTGTACCACAATGGTGCCCTTTCAGCTAACCTAATCCCCAAGGATGAGTTATTTGCTGTTATGAGGCTACACAGACTGCTCACTGAGGTGTGAGGAGCACAAGTCAGAGATAAACAGCTTGATTTGGTCCCATGCCATTCTCATTACAATCGTGACAATAGCCAGTGGGCTGGTCAGGGCTTTGCTGTCACTATCTAGGGCAACTCTCCACATGTCCTCTGTGAAGATGTAGGTAGTGTCAGATGTTCTGATGGCTGTATAATTTCATCTAGTCTACTTCGTATGATAAGGGGTGATTTGGTACAAAATTTTGGGTCTAGCGGTTGAAATTAGGATTATATCCCAAGGGTTGATCAGCAGTCAAGGAAGACTGGTACAACTCTTTGGACCTATGCCACACATGGCTAGATGCTTTTTCAGTTTCTCCTCCAAATGCAACTGCTACCTCCTGGTAGCCAATTCATAATTTTTCCATTCAGGAGATCTCAGAGTCATTTCAGAAATGCAGTGCAGTCTTAACACGAGCAGAAAAGAGTAAAGGGAGGGAGCTGTGGTTTGCTGAAAGGATGAGCCAAGTTGTGGGGGTAAGGAAATCCTTTGGGACCTTGAGTAGGAGCTATATAGGATGGGAAGAATTATCTGTAACAGCAGTGTAGATTTATTAACCGTTCCATACAAAGGCAATTGTACAAATAATAAAGCATAATACTGTGGCATTGGAAGGCCATCTCTTAAAAAGAAAAAAAGGACTCATATTTGAAAAGGAAGGAGAGGGTCAGAAGGGAATAATATAAAATATGGATCCAAATGTGGTCACTCTCATAGCAATGGTCTGATGGAGAAAATAGTTGAGCAAAATGATAAACTGTTTGATAAACTTTATAGGCTAGAGGAAAGATCTCACTCTTCCCCTGCACAGACCCATGTTGCAGCTACTAAGAAAAAACACCCTACTACGAAACCAACTGAAAAGAAACAGAACCTGCTTCGAGATATCCTGTGGTTTTGCCTCTGTGACTATGGAGAGGACATGAGGAAGTGGGATGGGCAACCTACCTCAGCCCTACAGACACGGGTGCATGAGTTGCAATCTAAAGCAGATGATAGAGGAATGAATTCTTCCAGGAGGACAGCTGCTCCAGCCTATGGTGGGCGATCCTCTGGACCAGGTAGGAACCCATCTGCTAATTGTGGGTACTATGCTCAACATTAGAGGGGCCCTGCCTCCAGCCAGGAGGAGGAGAGGGATAACCGAGTATATTGGACTGTGTGGATTCGATGGCCTGGCACATTAGAGCCACAAAAGTATAAAGCCCTAGTGGACACTGGTGCACAGTGTACCCTATTGC